>JAJIBD010009849.1:0-58673 GCA_021461705.1 Cryptotis parvus
AGATTTCACCCCTTAAATCTTTAAGGGGGAAGTGGTCGAAGGTCCGTCTTCTGTATTTGATTCCTGCTGACAAAAGGGGCTTGTAGACCCTGCCTACAAGGGGTGAAATCTTCTTACTACCTTAGTTTAAATGGGGCCCAGGCAATGAATGAAGGTTAGATTCCCGGAGTTTTTTCCATCTGTAAGACAAAGATCAGATCAATGAGTCTTAAGGAATGTTACTTCCTTTATGATGAGGCCCTGGAGGAGTAAAAACCTGCTCTGCCCTGGAAAGGGCTGGGTAATCTACAATCTTAGAAAACACCATTTTTGGACAAAAGTTAAAGCAACAGGAGCCAAAACAGCACAGTCCTGAGTAAGCAACAGGCTGAGTAATCTACAATCTTAGAAAACACCATTTAGACAAAAGTTAAAGCAACAGGAGCCAAAACAGCACAGTCCCATTCCTAGTCCCAGGATCATAAAAATGGAGAAGAATACATTTTTTTACCCATGACCATTCTCCTTTGAACCACGATGTAATCCTGTACCATAGGCTTGGAGAGGAATCCTCGAAGGACTGTACCTGTGCTTTCATATCATTTAGAAAGTTGGTTATGTTTGAAGAGTAGTCTGGAATGTACACACAGCACTAGGTTTTGATGACAGTGCAGGTCCCCTCCTGGGCGGCAGTGATTATATCTAAGGCCATTCTATTTTGAAGCATTGCCCTTCTTATTTGGGACATTTCTGAATTTATAAGAGAAAGGCTATTATGGGTGTCGTTTAACGCTTTTGCATATATTTAGTTAGGGTTTCGATATGTTTTGCAACATCCTCTATTCCTATTTGATGGACAAGGAAAAAATCCCAAATGATCATACCAGTGAAACACTGATCTAGTCCAACGGTGGACCATTTGTTGGTAATTGGCTAGTTTTTGGGGTAGAGCATCTGCATATGTCTCCCCTACATCCAAGCAAAACCCAAAGTACATCTACCACTCCAGCCAGGCGGGAGCCAGGGCCAAAGGTTTTGCCCACACAGCCAGTTAGTACCGTTTGGTGCTAGCCATCTAACTCCTGGTCTTATTTCCCAATCAGTCGCAAACCAGTCGGTGGTCTGTAAGACCTGTAAGCGCTTGCACCTGAGGGGCCGGAGCCATCCTATGTCTAGGGAACAGGTAGAATACTTAGAAGTTGATGACCAACTTTGCTCCCAGCATAGTGGAGCCGTTTACTTAGCATCCCAGTGGAGGGAGTCATCCACATATACTGGTCCCATACCTGGTAAAGCCCTTCTTCAGTAAATCTAATTTTCTTGGAAGGCATTATAATTTTAGATGCATTTTGTTGTGGTTTTGGATAGGCATGGTCTGCTAGTTGTTGGGTTTGATAAATAGAAAAGGATACGTTATGTCCAGTCTCATTTATGGACATCAAAACACCAGGCCATTCACTTACATTTGACCTGGTGATGGAGGAGTCTGAGAAAATAAACAGCTTTTTGTAAAGACTTATTAGCTCTTGAAGAGATGTCTCAGTCTGTTCCTTGAAGTGGAGACACCCACCAGGGTAGCCCCGAGGTACTAGAGAGGGGCATGAGCCCACACACCCAGCACGCACTTTGATTTCTTTCCTTTGCATACTGATGGGCCCATTGTAAAAATGTGTTAGGCCCTGTTTCTGTTGGCCGTGTGCTAATTATTACTAGTAGTAGCGATTTTAGGCAAGGGGCATCATACTTAGCTCTTTGATGAGAAGTGTTTCTTAGTTTTTCTTAAAAAGCAGTTTCAGATCCTCGATGGGTTCACAGGAGTAGGTGGCCTTGTCCTCTGCCCGTGTCTCGTCGCCATTTGATGTAGGTGGGATTGGTTTTATCCTGGAAAGATGAACCCCACTAGAAATTCCACTTAGTTTTACGGCCATGGGAGTGCTTAAAATGACCTGGTAAGGTCCCTTCCACTTGGGTAGCAATTGATCTGAAGGAGACCCCTGCTTTCCAGGTTTTTAATAAGACCCAGCTGCCAGGTTGGACTTTATTGGGAAGCAGCTCTTTGTTTGGATGAGGCAAAACCACATTTCCATATTCTTTAACTGCCTGCTGTACTTGCCCCAGGTTTGACATACTTAGTCAGCTCTAAGCTCTTTGAATCTAATAAGAAATCAGTGGTTAGGAAGGGTCTGCTATATAGTAATTCAAAGGGACTAAGTTGGAGTTTTGCTCTTGGTGTTATTCTATGTCTGAGAAGAGCTATTGGTAAGAGGGAAAGCCACGACTCAGACGTTTCCTGACACAGCTTTCCTAATATCTTTTTAAGGGTATGATTGAATTTTTCTACCTTCCCCGAGGATTGGGGGTGCCAGGCTGCATGAAGCTGGTAATTAATCTTTAGAGCAGAGGCTAAATCCTGGGTGATTTTAGAAATAAAAAAGGTCCATTGTCACTCTGCAGTGACCTAGGTAAGCCAAACCTAGGGATTATTTCCTTAAGCAACACTTTAGATACCTCGCTGGCTTTTTCAGAGCGGGTTGGAAAGGCCTCTGCCCATCCAGTAAAGGTATCAATAAGGACTAATAAATACTTATTCCCTGAACAGCTTGGCATCATTGTGAAATCAAGCTGCCAATCCTCCCCTGGGCAAGTTCCTCGATGCTGGACAGGTGATGCTAGGAGAGGGGGCCTAGGATTCCCAGTAGGTTCATTAATGGCACATAGAGCACAGTTTTGAGTTACTTCTCTTACTGTTCTGTTTAGTCCCTTTCCATGGAAGACACTTTTTACTAGTGCTGTCAAGGCATCTCTTCCCAGGTGGGAAACTTCATATAGTCCCTTAATGATTTTCCACTGCATTGGCCCAGGAATAAGCAGTTTTTCTTGTTTAGCAAACCATCCATTAACTTCCTTTGGAAAATCTTGTTCCAATGCCCACTGTTCCTCCTTTGCAGAATATTCTGGTTTTGATAAAACATTCTCTGAGTAGGGTATTAACCCTATGATGGACCGAGAACTGAGAGCTGTTTTTCTGGCCACAGTGTCTGCTTGATAGTTTCCTTTAATTATCTCAGAGTCCCCCTTTTGATGTCCTTTGCAGTGTATGACTGCTATTTCCTTTGGGGCCTGTACAGCCTCCAGCAGCTTTAAAATTTCTTCCCCATGCTTTATTGAGCTATTTTTAGCGGTTAAAAATCCTCGCTCTTTCCATATTGCAGCATGCAGGTCTAAGTATGCATATTTAGAGTCAGTCAGTTGACAGGCTCTGGCGAGCAATTAATTCTGCCTTTTGAGCTGAAGTTCCCCTGGTAAGGCTTTTGCTTCCACTATTCTGCTAAGGCTAACAATAGCATAGGCTGCAGTTCGAGGTTCCTTCATGAACTAAGCTGCTACCTCGGTGAACCAGGTTTCGTCTGGATTGTCCAGGGGGGTTTCTTTTTAGGTCAGGTCTGCTAGAATACACTTGCTCAATTACCTCTACAAACTTGTGATCTAGGGCTCCATGGGTGTCCTCAGGCAAGGGGATAAGGGTTGCCGGATCGAGAGTCCGACAAGTTCTGAGAGTTACTTCTGGAGAATCTAAGAGCAGAGCTTGGTATTTTGTTAGTCTCCCGCCTGTCAGCCACTGATGGCCTTTTTATCTCCAGCACGCTCTGGACCTGATGGGGAGTCAGAACCTCTAGTGGCTGCCCTAGAGTAAGTTTCATGGATTCTTCTACCATTAGGGCAGTTGCTGCTGCAGTGGCACCCGGCCAGCCCTGTGCCACACCGTCTAGCTGTTTAGATAAGTAGGCGACGGGTCTAGGGAGTTCTCCTAACCTTTGAATTAATAGGCCCCATGCCATTCCTTGTTTTTCAGCTACATGTAAGGTGAAAGACTTTTCTAAATCAGGGGCTTAAGACTGGGGCTGCGACCAGCTTGTCCTTTAGGTTTTGAAATGCTAATTGGCAGTTTTTGTCCCAGTTTAGGGGCTCAAGATCTGTTCCTTTTAGGACCTCATAAAGAGGTTTTGCTATAACTCCATAGTTGGGGATCCAGAGTCTGCAGAATCCTGTCATTCCTAAGATGCCCTCAATTGTTTCTTAGTTTTTTGGAGGCATGAGCTTTAGAATGACCTCCTTGCGATCACTAGATAGTGTTCAGCCTTCAGGGGTACGTATATATCCCAGATATTTAACTTTTTGCTTGGCAATTTGTGCCTTGGAGGGGGAGATCTTATACCCACGTTTTCCCAAAAAGTTTAGAACCTGAATTGTATGGCTGATAGAGGCCTCTCTTGTTGGGCTGCAAATAAGAATATCATCTACATACTGCAGAACAACTCCATCCTTTAGCTGCAACTCTCTAAGTTCCCTTCCTAATGCATTTCCAAAAATGTGGGGGCTATCTCTGAAGCCCTGAGGGAGGGGACAGTCCAGGTGTACCGCTGTGTTTCATTAGTGTCCGGATCTGTCCACTCGAAAGCAAAGAGAAGCTGGGAGTCAGGGTGCAAGGAAATACAAAAAAATGCATCCTTTAGGTCCAGTACAGTGAACCAGGCTGAGTTGCCAGGAACCTGATTTAATATATTATATGGATTAGGCACAATAGGGTGGATTGGTATCACTGCTTCGTTAACAGCTCTGAGGTCCTGTACTAGCCTGTACTCACCATTTGATTTTTTTTTTTTTTTTTTTTGCTTTTTTGGGTCACACCCGACAATGCTCAGGGGTTCCTCCTGGCTCTGCACTCAGGAATCACTCCTGGCGGTGCTCGGGGGACCATATGGGATGCCTGGGATCGAACCCGGGCCGGCATGGGCTGGCCGCTTGCAAGGCAAACGCCCTACCCACTGGGCTATCGCTCCGGCCCACCATTTGATTTTTTAACTGGGAGGATAGGAGTATTGCAGGGTGACTGACAAGGTACTATCAGTCCGTGTTTTAAAAACTTTCTTATTAGTAGCTGCAACCCTTTCCTAGCTTCAGGTTTAATGGGGTACTGCTTCTTGTAGGGGTAGTCTGCATTTTCCTTGAGACTAATTCTCACTGGGGTTACCTTTAAGGCACACGCAGGCATTCCTTGATCCCATACCACAGGGTTTACAGCATTTTTAATTTCGAAGGGGATGTCTGAGAGATCTATGTCAGGACTGTGTATTAAGACAGCTATAAAGATTCTCTCCTTTGAGGGGAAAAGCTGGAGGGTGCTGCCCAAAGTGTGCATTGTGTCTCTTCCCAGTAAAGGGGTTGGGCACTCTGGGACAATTAGAAAGGCAAGAGCGAAAATTATGTCATCATAGCTACAGCTTAAAGGTTGAGTAAATATTCTCCTTATGGGGGACCCCATCTACCCCTATAATCTCACGTGAGTCAGCCGAGAGAGGTCCTGGAGATTGGCTAAGGACAGAGTAGGTGGCTCCTGTATCAATTAAAAAAATTGATGTTCCTACCTGCGACATCAAAAGGTAACCCGAGGCTCAGCTTTTGTAATTTTCAGGTTGGAATTTGGGGCCGATGACAACCTCGGGCCTCTTCAGTCTTCTTGCACTGGGGCCTCTAGAGCGGGGATGCCCGCCTCCCCTTCGGGGATGAGGGCAATCCCTTCTCCAGTGGCATTCCTCTTGGCAGTTAGGGCATGGCCCAGGTGGTGGGTATCCAGGTCAATTAGCTTTCCAATGTCCCACTTTTCCGCATCCAAAACACTTTTCTTCAGTCCGGCAGGTTTGAGGTTTTCTGGCTTTTCTCCAGGTCTTCTTGCTGAGAAATTGCCTCTAGGGTTACTTTGAAGTCCCAGGGCTTTTTCGATAGCAACTGCTACCAATTGAGCCTGCTGTCGTTTAAACCGATCTCTTTGGGTTCTCTCGGCCTTCTCAACCTGCTCTCGGTTATTATATACACTGCAGGCAATTTCGATAAGCTGACTTAGAGGTCTGGGGTCCCATAGCTAACTTTTGGAGCTTTCTCCTTATATCAAAGGCACACTGATTTATGAAGTAGGAGGCTATTAGGACCTTCCCTGCCTCAGACTGGGAGTCTATGTTTGTGTACTTCCTCATTGTCTCTATTAGCCTTCCTGGAATTTATAGGGATTTTTATTTTTCTCCTGCATAACTTCCTTTAGCTTATCATAGTTTACTGCCTTAGTAATGCACTTTTTCATCCCTGCTATTAAACAGTTAATCATGTAGTCCTGCGTCTTCCTTCCCTTTTCAGTTTGGTAATTCCACCCAGGGTTTGTTAGGGGAACTGCCGTGAAACCCACAGGGAGGTCTCTATTAGTTGCATGGAGCTCATCTGCATGAACCTGTGCAGCTGCTATAATCTGTGTTCTCTCTTCTGGGGTGCAGCAATTGGACAAAACTATTTGTGCATCATCCCAGGTGAACTCAAAGTTAAAAATTAGAGTTTGAAATTCTTCTAGCCTAGTCTTCTGAAGAGGAGCCGTGCTCTTTAACTCCTCTATGATGTTTGTGAGCTCCTCTGCTAACAACTTTTTTCTCTGGGCCAGCCTGGTCTCCTGAGGAGAGACTGCTCCCCCTTACTCTCCCTACAATTTCTGCGGGTCCTTCTGCTACTACTCTCCTCTGCACTGGTCTCTTCTGATGAGAAGCTGCACTCCTTGGTACCCCTGTGATTTCTGTGGGCCCTCGGGCTTGGAGACCTTGGACTAGAAGAGCTCCAGATTGTCGGGGATAGCTTTGGTAGGGAGGCCTGTCCAGTGCCAGCCCAGACCTCTCCAGTCTTTACGGACTCTAGGGGAGCCAGCGGCAGGGAGGGAGCTGAAACTGGAGGCACAGTAGGGGTGCAGAGGCTGCAGCAGTGGAGCCTGAGCTTGAGCCAGTGGCGGAGGTGGCAGTGGCCTGCAGCAAAAGGCGGTGGAGCCAGCAAGGGCAGCGGGAGCCTGAGCCTGAGGCTCCTCCAAGGGAGCTGAGCCACCCCCCCCCCCCGGGTCCAATCGGACCTCCATGTGGGGAAACATCATTAGAATACCGTCTATGGGATCTGGTTCTGGTTCTTTTTCCCTGTAACATCCACATAGAAGATGTGGCTGCCCTCTTCCTTTAAAGCTTGATACAGGGCCATGAAGGTTGGATGTAGGGGGTGTCATCCCATTTCCTTTGCCTCTTGCAAAAGCGATCTAGCTGCAAGATGGTGTTGTATTGCAAGCTACCATTTACTGGCCATTCCCCCCCCCCCCCCCCCCCACCCCCCCCCCCGTGTTCCTAGTTTATAGTTAGGACACGATTTGTTACAAAGGTCTTTGAGCCGTGCCTTGCTTAGACAGTCTAGTTGAAGGTTCTTCCAGTGTTTTAACAACCAAGCCAAGGGGGACTCCTTGGGTATAGAGGCAGAATTTCCCATATTTTTTAAGTATTCTGGCAGCAACCTATGAAAGAAGGAAAGAACTAAAACAGGATGGTTCCTTGGCAAAACTTTTTCAGGATCTTTTTACTGGCCTTTTCTGGGGGACTTTAACTCCTGCCTTGGCCTCTCCCTACTGGTCTCTCCTGAGGGGACTCTAACCCCTACCTTGTATGCTGTGGGTTTTGACTTTCCCGGCGCTACAGCCTGGCCATAACAGAACATCACTCAGCGTGGACGTCTCCATCAGTGATTTCTGTGTTACCCCAAGCGTCCCTGGGGCCTTCCCGGGCATCCACCACGACCATGACCTGCGTGTGGAGCCGGACCCTAACCTGCCATGGGTTTCCAAGAGGTCGGGGCATTCCAGCGCGGACATGACCACAGCACATGTCGGCCTGCCCTGGGGGTCCTGTGGGTTTGGGGGGCGATCCAGCTAGACATGACCACAGAGCATATAGGCCCGCCCGGGGAAGAGCATCACGCACCTTGGACGTCTCCATCAGTGATCTCTGCGTTACCCCAGGCGTCCCTGGGGCCTTCTGGAGTCCAACATGACCATGGCTGCCTGTGGAGCCAAACCTAGACTGTCGTGGGTTTTCAAGAGATAGGGAGAAGAAAAGTTCTGTCTTTCTGCCTTCTGTGGCTTTGCTGACTAGGTTCTGCTTTTCTGCCTTGGCTTAGTGTACTGGGCCTCTCACTGGGTTCTGCCTTTTTGTTTTGGCTTAGTTTACTGGGCCTCCCACTGGGTTTTGCCTTTCTGCCTTGTGGGGGTTTTTCTTCCTAGTCTTTTACCCTCCTTTTTTATCTTTGCCTAGGGCTAAAGCTGCTAGCTGACCTCATTTACATTCTAATTGACCTCCTGGTGTTTTCTAACCCTAGCCAGTTTTCTTTATATTCTGGGACTGGGGAGAGAGGGACAAGGAATTCTACCTGAAGCTTGGTCTCCTAGAATCTTTCACTAGTGGGTTTCCTTCCGTACCTCCCATAGTGATAGGTGGACGCGAGAAAGACAAAGGAAGGGTGCCTCTTTACAGAGACCATTCAGTTGCTTGTCTACCGGTGAAGAACTTAGCCGTAGTGGACTCAGCAGTTGTGACTTGCAGCCGACCACTAGGTCAGCGCCACCATAGACCATATATTCTTCGTAGCAGACAGCCCACTCCGGGCTCCATAACCTTTGTGGGACCTTAAGGGTGCCGGTCGTGGAGCCACAGACTCACGCCTGATAGGAGGACCTATCAGGGTGCTCATACACACACTCAATCACACAGAGGTTATAACATTCCTCCCCCGTCCCCCTAGAGATTTTCTAGGAGCATACCTTCTCTGTAGATTTTTCACGGATTACCTCCTTCTCGGGTGGATTTTTTCACTGCAAACTCCTGGGTGGCTCGCCAAAACTGTTGCGGGTGGACCCCACGGGTGACTTATGTGAGGCAGGAAGGAGAGAGAGATGGTCGGAGAATGGTCATGGGTAAAAAGTTTATTCTCCATTTTTATGATACTGGGACTAGAAATGGGACTGTGCTGTTTTGGCTCCTGTTGCTTTAACTTTTGTCTAAATACTCCAAAAATGGTGCTTTCTAAGATTGTAGATTACTCAGCCCTTTCCAGGGCAGAGCAGGGTTTTTACTCCTCCAGGGCCTCATCATAAAGGAAGTCACATTCCTTAAGACTCATTGATCTGGTCTTTGTCTTGCAGATGGAAAAACTCCGGGAATCTAACCTTCATTCATTGCCTGGGCCTCATTTAAACTAAGGTAGTAAGAAGATTTCACCCTTGTAGGCAGGGTCTACAAGCCCCTTTTGTCAGCAGGAATCAAATACAGAAGACAGACCTGGGGCCGGAGCGATAGCCCAGCGGGTAGGGCGTTTGCCTTGCACGGTTCGATCCCCGGCATCCCATATGGTCCCCCGAGCACCGCCAGGAGTAATTCCTGAGTGCAGAGCCAGGATAAACCCCTGAGCATTGCCGGGTGTGACCCAAAAAGCAAAAAAAAAAAAAAAAAAAAAAAAAAGACAGACCTTCAACCACTTTTCCCTTAAAGATTTAAGGGGTGAAATCTCTAGGGGGATTGTTGTAGGCAGGCAGACAGGGGGTGCCACTATCACTATCACTATCATCTATTTGCTAGAGTTAATCCATTAATCATCATTAATCATCTATTTGCTAGACCATTAATCATCTATTTGCTAGAGCGGGCACCAGTAATAATCTCCATATGTTCCGTCTCATGCTAGTAGAGCCCAAAGGCATCCACCCGCTCCAGGAACATAAAGAGCCTCAAACAATTATATTAGGTCACAGGAATGACCTAATATAAATGTTACTGGTATTTGGCATATCAAATACTACACAAGCAGCTTGCCAGGCTTGACTACAACAGTGGCATACTGTTGTAGTCACCTCTAAAAAAGCATTTAGGGGCGGAGCGATAGCCCAGCGGGTAGGGTGTTTGCCTTGCACGCGGCGGCCTGTGTTCGATCCCCGGCATCCCATATGGTCCTCCAAGCACTGCCAGGGGTAATTCCTGAGTGCAGAGCCAGGAGTAACCCCTGAGCATCGCCAGGTGTGACCCAAAAAGCAAAAAATAAATAAATAAATAAAAAATAAATAAATAAATAAAGCATTTAGCGGCTGCGGGCGGGCTGTGATAGTCTGGTCTGCTGGGTGGAGTTGTGACGAGAGGGAAGTCCGGATGTGGAAAATGGCGGGCCCCATGAGTAGGGGAGGGTGGTCTGGCTTGTTGTGAGGCTCAGCTGGGGTGGCAGGCCAGGGCTAGTACCCTCCATGCCTCCCAGGCGCCTCATGAGCAGCTGGGCACAGGGATAGCAAGTAGCAGCTCTGCCCCATGTCTGAGAGTCTCTGGTTCAGCATACCTGGGCCAGATTGGAAAAAAAAAAACTGCTGCAGGGTGGGTGTTGATGATCCGGGCTGTGATAGTCTGGTCCGCTGGGTGGAGTTATGATGAGAGGGAAGTCGGATGTGGAAAATGGTGGGCCCCATGGAGTATGGGAGGGTGGTCTGGCTTGTTGTGAGGCTCAGCTGGGGTGGCAGGCCAGGGCTAGAACCCACCATGCCTCCCGGGCGCCTCATGAGCAGCTGGGCACAGGGAGAGCAATTAACAGCTCTGCCCCATGTCTGAAAACTCCGGGAATCTAACCTTCATTCATTGCCTGGGCCCCATTTAAACTAAGGTAGTAAGAAGATTTCACCCTTGTAGGCAGGGTCTACAAGCCCCTTTGTCAGCAGGAAGCAAATACAGAAGACGGACCTTTGACCACTTTTCCCTTAAAGATTTAAGGGGGTGAAATCTCTAGGGGGATTGTTGTAGGCAGGCAGACAGGGGGCACCACATGGCAATAAAATTCCTGAAGAAGAGATCTAGAGCCACACCTGATTGAAAGCCAAAAGCAAACTTGACAAGACCATTATCAACAATAAATCCTGGGGAGGGAAGGCCAAAAGGGAATGTGTGAAGCCCATAGGCCACTGACCCTTCTAAAGGCTTTAGATAACTAACCCACCTAAGGACGATAAATCAGCCTTCCTGTCCAGCACCCAGCTCACAGAATACTCCAAAAACATTCCAGTCAAAGAAGACCACTCCCAAAGTCTACTCCCTTGGCAACGGGGCCCTAGCAACCGAGGTTAAAGCCCCATATGGAAGTAACTTGGGGAGAAATCTATAAAAGCTGTCCTGAACAAAGGACAGCGGCGCACATGCTGCCTGGGCACACATGTTGCCTGAGCCCATGTGGCCGAGCACATGTGGTGCCTAAGCATGTGTGTTACCCGCATCTCCCCTCTTGAGATGGGTACTCTCTCTTTTACTTGCTCTCCGTCTTTTGGAGCAGCCCGCGTTCTCCCTTGAGCGGGTTACTCTCTCTCTTACTTTCTCTTCCCTTCCCTCGCCTAAAACCTCCTTAGTAAAATCTATTTTACTTCACTGCTAGTCGACTCCTGAAAATTCTTTTTCTGCGAGGAAGAAAAAGAACCACAAGGCAGCCCTGGGTAAGGCCTAGGACTGACTTTCCTTTCCTGCAAAGAGCAGTTCCTCACTCCAGCCTGAGTCCGTGTCTCCCAGAGAAACCTCAGGTGGTGGGGATCAAGTCCCACGCCTAGAGATCAAGCGGGCATCAGGTGTGGCTTGACGGCCACCTCGTGGGGCTGGTGGGGCTCAGGCCCACGCCATGCAGGCGCTCACCGCGGACTTTATTAGTCCTTAGCCTGCCCAGCGGATCCCGGGTGGCAGAAGCGGCTGGGTAGAAAGTGACCATCTCTCTCTCTCCTTCCTGCCACACATAAGTCACACATGGGGTCCACCTGCAACACAGTCCATCTGATTTTCTATGCCTTGACAAATGAGACAGCGACCCTGATTCTAGAATAGCGACGAAGGTCAGAACTCCGGATTCCTTCTCTTGCTTGAGTGAAGCAAGATATTCCAAGCATAGCTCTTTCGATTTCCTCCCTGGGAGACCCGAATGGCATTCTCATCTTGCTTTCTTAGAGCCCAGGTCTCTGAGGCATATGTTAATGCAGGGAGAATGGTGGAGTCAAGGAGATGTGCCCAGAGCCGGGAGGTTCTTTGTCCTTTTAGCTATTTCTTCGATGCCTTTGAAGGCATTTCATGCCCCTCTCTTCCTCCTGTGCAGCTCAGGTTTTAGGTCGTTCATCATGTTGATTTCTCGACCTAGGTACACATAACTGCTGCATTCAGAGATGTTTGTTCCATTGAGAGTGAATAAGGCCTCTGGAACTAGTTCATTCTTCATAAACATAGTTTTCTTTAGATTCAGCTGTAGACCTATCTTTCCACATTCTCGGTTCAAGTCAGCCAGCATTTGTGCCGCTTGGCTAATGTTTGGTGTTATTAGACCGATGTCATCAGCGAAGCGGAGGTGGTGTTGTTGCGGGCCATCTATCTTCACTCACATTCCTTCCCATTCTAATTGTTGCATGATGTTCTCGAGGGTGGCGCTGAAGAGTTTTGGTGAAATGGTATCACCCTGTCGAACCCCTCTTTTGACATTAATGATCACTTCTTTTAGAATGGTGAGATCCTGGTGGTGAATCCGTAATACAGCTCACGAAGGACCTTAATGTATTGGGTTTGAATACCCTGTTTGGCTAGGGCTTCGATGACCGCTTCAGTCTCCACAGAATCAAAGGCTTTCTGTAAATCAATGAACATGAGACAGAGCAACATCTTGTACTCCCTACAAACCTCAATGATCTTGGTTACTGTGTGGATATGGTTGATTGTGCTGAATCCTTCCCGGAAGCCTGCTTGCTCGCATGGTTGTCCTTCATCTAGTGTTCTGCTAATCCTGTTCAGGATGACTCGTGTAAACAGCTTGTAGATGACGGACAACAGGCAGATGGGGCAATAGTTGCCGATGTCGTGAATGTCTCCCCTTCTTGAACAGTAGAACTGTCCTGCTGGTTTTCCATTGGGAGGGCACCTTGCATTCGGACAGGTAGCATGTGAAGAGCCGAGCTAGTGTATTGATGAGTACCGACGACAGATTCTTCAGGTGTTCGGGTCTGACTTGATTCTTCAGGTGTTCGGGTCTGACATGATTGTGCGAAGAATGCTGAGAGAGAGAAAGATTCTAAGCATAGCTCTTTCAATTCCTCTTTGGGAGACCCGAATAGCGTTTTCATCCTGCTTTCATAGGGCCCAGGTTTCTTAGGCGTATGGTAATGCAGGGTGAATTCAGGAATAGAATTTCCTATTCCTGGAATTATAGACATTTGTCTTATGAAATTTATTTTCTTTATTTTATTTTTCCATTAATTTTGCTTTTTTCCTTTGTTGATTCCTACATTATTTCATCTCCTTTGTTGATTCTTAACATTAGTGAAGTTTATGGTATAGCCACTACTTACATTAAAGAATTAAAGTGATTAATGTGCATTAATTTTGCTTTTCGCATCAAACCCAGCAGTGCTCAGGGGGTTTCTCTTGGCTCTGCACTCAACAATTACTCCTGGTGGTGCTCGGGGACATTGTAGGATCCTGGGGTGAAACTTGGGTCACTCACATGCAGGAAACACTTTACCCGCTGTACTGTCACACCATCCCTGTGCATTAATTTTGCAGTCATCCATGTTGTTCTGATTATAGCTTGGATTTGTTTGGTGGAGTCACTGGTTTCCAAACTACAATACAGAATCTGTGTTTCAATCTCTTCAGCAGGTCATGTGTCTCCAAACAGAATGCACCTCACCAGAATCAGTATTAAGAGCCTGTGTTCAGACTTCATTTTCCCACCTTTGGTGCACATTGATCAACATTTCAGGTTTAGAGATTGAATGTCCTGCAGATGGAAGTTTAACATAGGTATTTCATCAAAACTGCTTAAGGTTCAAAGTCTGTGTAGGAAGATGTGGACAGAATTTTGAAGGGCTTTTGTCTACACCTGATAGTGCTGAGGGCTAACTCCTTTATCCTCACGGATCATTCATGGTGGTAGTCAGTTGACCTATGGTAAAGTCAATGCCAAATCTGGGCACGCTACATGCAAGGCAAATAGCCTACTTAGTGTGCTATCTTTGGCCACTAAGCATAGTTGTAAGACTTGTACTATGAAGTCCAAGTGGAATCTCCGAATAACATGATGCATGCACACTTTTTTTTTTTTTTTTTTTTTTTGCTTTTTTGGGTCACACCGGCGGCGCTCAGGGGTTACTCCTGGCTCTGCACTTAGGAATGACTCCTGACGGAGCTTGGGGACCATATGGGATGCCGGGATTGAACCCGGGCCGGCACAGGCCGGCTGTGTGCAAGGAAAACGCTCTATACGCTGGGCTATCACTCTAGCCCCAGTTTTTTTTTAATTTGCTTAAATGTTAACAGCATTTGGTCAGATGTAAGGCAAATTCCCTACCTCTCCAGCCAACCCATATTGGAACAATGAAGAAGGGTTGTGGTTAGCACTTTGCCCTGCAAAGTCAGAAATTCCTGATTAATATGCCCAATTGATTTGATGTCTCTTAATCTGCTCATTAGTAAGGGAGGCATGTATTTTAGGTGTGTACTGACCAGGTAATTGCCTTCAACCTCACTGTATCACTGCCTTCCCGTTCATCATCGATTTTCTTGAGCGGGCACCAGTAACATCTCCATATGTCCTGTCTCATGCTAGTAGAACCCAAGGGCATCTGTTTGCTCCAGGAACATAAAGAGCCTCAAAGCATTCCATCAGGACATGGGAATGAGATCTATAATTGTTACTGGTATTTGGCATATCAAATACGATATGGGTAGCTTGCCAGGCTCTGCCGTGCAGGGTGGCATACTCTTGTAGTCACCTCTGATCTCCAGCATTTAGCCACGCTAGCCGGGCTGTGATAGGCTCTTCTGATGGGTGGAGTTCTGACGAGAGGGAAGTCCGGATGTGGAAAATGGCAGCCCTCATGCAAATAAATGCAGTCATTCTATATCTTGCATAGTAAGACATTCTCATGTTCAGCTCTCCTAACTTTGAGAATATCAACACTTTGGTTAGTGACCTGGGTCATCCATTCAAAAAATTTCAGGGCCATACTTATCTACCAAAACGAAGGACTAAAATGACTCTGTACTTTCAATGCATGTACTCTGGCAATGGAAGCATATATCAAGGACCTGATAGTGCATGCGCAAAAGATCAAGTATGCCATCATTGGTCTGACGAGGAGGCATCAATCGCGTCATGTTATTTTTGACACCAGAGAAGAACTGTTCCTTGGAACATCCGACGAAAGAGGCGTCAGTGGCGTCGTTGTCCTTGTCAACACGACCATGGCTATGAACATTGATTCATTTGAATGCCTAACTGGATAGGACGATTACGCTTGAAGAGATGTGGCCCATTGCCAGCAGTTTCTATCTTCGTTGTCTACGCACCAACATCCACATACAACGAAGAAGAAATTGAGAAATTCTACATGGAACTGGAGGAGTTCTATAAAAAATATCACACCTTCTACAAGATCATAGTCGGTGATTTTAATGCCAAGATAGGCCCGAGAAGATTGGCCAAAGAACTCCACATTGGGACCCATGGCCTAGAATGGAATGAACAGGGTGAGAGACTATCTGAGTTCATCATGTCCACCAAGACCATTCATGGGAACTCACAGTTCCAGAACACTGAAGCGAAACGTTGGACATGGGAATCCTCTGGTGGACAATTCCACAATGAAATTGACCACATCATCTTTTTTTTTGCAACTATACCGCCTACGCTCGTTGATGACATCGTTCTTATAACACCAAACATTAGCCAAGCAGCACAAATGCTGACAGACTTCGACCGATAATGTGGAAAGATAGGTCTATAGGTGAATCTCAACAAAACTATGTTCATGAATAATGAACTAGTTCCAGAGGCCCCGTTCACTCTCAACAGATCAAACATCTCTGAATGCAGCAGTTATGTGTACCTTGGTCAAGAAGTCAACATGATGACAACCTAAAACCTGAGCTGCACAGGAGGAAAAGAGCGGCATGGAATGCCTTCAAAGCATCGAAGTAATAGCTAAAAGGACAAAGAACCTCCGGCTCTGGGCACATCTCTTTGACTCCAGCATTCTCCCTGCATTAACATATGCCTCAGAGACCTGGGCTCTAGGAAAGCAATATGAGAATGCTATTCGGGTCTCCCAGGGAGGAAATCGAAAGAGCTATGATTGGAATATCACGCCTCACTCAAGTGAGAGAAGGAATCTGGAGTTCCGATCTCTGTCTATGTTCCAGAGTCAGGGACGCTGTCTTGTTTGCCAAGGGATCGAAAATCAGATGGGCTAGACATGTAACGCGATTTGGAGACAACTGCTGGACCAGAGCCGTTACCAACTGGATCCCACGGGACGTCAAAAGATCACGTGGCCGCCCACCTATAAGATGGTCAGACTTCTTCATCAAGAACCTGAACGAATGGTTTGAGGCTCTTCGTATTCCTGAAGCAAGCAGATGTCATTGGGCTACACTGGCATGTGATAGGGTCAAATGGAAATGTTACTGGTGCCTGCTGTAGAAAATCGAATATTGGGATGTCTAGTGATCTAGTGATCACTTAGCTCCAGGCTTAAGGTCCTTTGATGGGGTTGGTGCCATCCAGAATTTAAAAAGGGAGTTAGCCCGTGGACATAAGGGGAGTTCCGAACTCAGAAGACAGGTAAGGGAAGGAGTGTCACGCAATCACCGCCAGTCTCCAGAGCCAATTTAGTTAGAGTCTCCTTCAGTGTCCTTCAGTCTCTTTCATCCTTTCTACCTACCCTGAGCTCTTGGGTTATATTCACAATGTAATTTCTAATTGACCCCCATGACTTGGGCTAGTGTACAGGACTTTAGTAAAGTTAGCCGGACCATTGTTTGACCCAGTTGCCTCAGGCACTCCATACCTGGGAATAATCTCCAGTAGGGCTTTGACCGCTATTTGACACATTTCCCTCTTAGCAGGAAAAGCCTCCACCCAACCCGAAAAGGTATCTATAAACACTAGCAAATACTTGTATCCAAACTTCCCTGGCTTTACCTCTGTGAAATCCACATCCCAGCT
Organism: Cryptotis parvus; assembly: GCA_021461705.1. Classification (NCBI taxonomy): domain Eukaryota; kingdom Metazoa; phylum Chordata; class Mammalia; order Eulipotyphla; family Soricidae; genus Cryptotis; species Cryptotis parvus. The sequence goes on from JAJIBD010009849.1 coordinate 16,876, forward strand.
CTTTCCCGGTGCCCTCCCCCATTCCCAAGTACCCGTGTGATGCCCCCTCCCTCGTCCCGGTCTCATGACTGTACAGCTGTGCAATTCTCCATGATTTGACAGATGACCACTATCTGATTCGGAAGTCGGAGGTGTGCAGAAGCCAGCAAGTCCAGTAGCTTTCCTTTTCCCAGGTGAGTGGACTTATGTAAGTTAGTTAACATGAACTGACCGAGTTTCTGAGCTAGGATCAGCCAACCTTCCCAGTCACTTCTCCATCCATCCTCCCTTTCTTCAGTAAGGGCTCTCATCCCAGATAAATCTTCCAAGGAATACTGGTGGGCGAGGGACAGTGCCCACCAGTAGGGAGGTTAGGAACAGGCATATCTATAGCTGGGACATGGTGGAGCTCACCATTGCCGCTCTTTTAGCCTCCTGATCCGCCCTGTTGTTGCCGACAGCTTCCGGAGTCTTATTTGACTGATGGCCTGGGGCATACATCACTGCCACTGCCTTTGGTTTCTCCACTGTCATCAGCAGACGCAGGACATCAGCCAGGTTTTTTAAGTTTTGGGCCGAAGTCCCGAGGTGGGAGGGCACTGCTCCATACTGTGTTTCCTTTTTGGTTGACTACTGCTGCCCCAGCCTTTCGAATCCCATTTTAGTGAGCAGGTCTCGCCCAAGCAAGGGGCGGGGCTCTCTGGAACGACTAAGAACGAGTGAGAGACCTGGTGCTTTCCCAGCTCCAGTGTCCACCATGAATTCCACAGCTTCCCCTCCACAGAAACGGTTACCAAGACTCGGTGAGGGGTCCAAGCCCCGTCCCCCTCAGTCCTCTTCTCCAGCCCATAGGATTCTAGCCTATTCCACTGCCCATCTTCTTTCTTCGTTACCTCCTGGTCTTCTGCCCGACCCGCTTTTTCCTTTCCACTTTGGACACTTCCTCTTGTAATGTCCACTCTCTTTGCAGTAAGAGCATACATCCTCACCAGGGGTCTTGTTCCGGCCTCCCAGGCTGGGTCGGCCCTGGACACTGCCAGGAAGATCGCGAGCCATTACTCTTCGCTGCTTTCGGTTTTCTTTAGCCTGGAACTCTCTGTCCTTTAGCTTCTCCTATGACTCCCTGTCCTCCTTCCTTAGCCTCTCCTGCCTTTCTATCCCTTATGGTAAAGACTTTCTCCGCTATGTGCAACATTTCCCTAATGGTCATCTCCCTAGGTTCTCCTGTTTATTGAGTTTTCTCCTAATATCTGGAGCTGCCTGATTAATAAATGAGAACACCACAGCAGACCGATGGATCCCTGCCTCAGGGTCAATGGGAGTGTGTTGACGATATCCCTCATAGAGGCAAGAAACCGGCCGGGCTTTCGCCTTCCCCTTGGAAAATTGCTTTTACTTTTGCAAAGTTAGTGGATCTCCTAGCCCCCGCTCAGAGACCTGCCATAAGAATCTGGCGCTAGACTGGGAGAGCGCTCCTACATTCTGCGGTCCCGAAGTCCCAGTTTGGGTGATGCAAGGGGAAGGCCTCATCTATGGCCAGCTGGAGGGTTGTGGGTCTTCCGTTGTCTCCTAGGACGTTCTTCCTGGCTTCGTGGAGGATACGCTCCCTCTCCTCCGTTGTGAAAAGAGTACTGAACAGCTGATGGCAGTCATCCCAGGTGGGGTGGTGGGTATGCATAATGGACCCCAAAAGATCTATGAGACTCCTGGGGTCCTCAGAAAATGTTGGGTTCTGTCTTTTCCAGTTATACAGATCACTGGAGGAGAAGGGCCAGTAATGGAACTGTTGTCGCCCCTCCGGCCCACCCTCTGCCGGTCGGACTGGAGAGGTGGCAATAGCTTTCTCTCCCCATGGACGGAAGGCAAAGGAAGGCCCATCCTCCCCCTTCCTTTCTCTCACTCCTCGGGGGCGGAGCCTATGTCCCCTCCCTCTCCCATAGCTGGTCCCGCCTAGGAGGATGAGGATACTCTCCTGGCACTAGCCCGACCTGAGGGGTCGCATATGGGGGCCGCCGATCCTCTTCTCCCTTGAGGGCCGGTAAAGAGGGGAGCTGTCTGGTAAAACCGGAGGTGCTAGAGAGAAGGCCCTCTGTGTAGGCACAGGGAGGAGGGGCTTCTCCCCTCTCCTACCAAGGCAGGCATGGCTAAGCCACGGGGTGAGACAAATGCTAGCCACGAGGGAGGCTTCCCCACCAAATATTCCAAACCAAAATATATGGGACCTGATCCAGGTGGCCTTGACTGCGGGGTCGAAGAATAACAGCTTTTACCTTAGCAATCAGGTCCAAGGAGAAAGAACCTTGGATGGCTACCCAACTCCGAAGGGAGGCCACTCTGCAGAACAGTGTTGAACTTACCTTTCTTGATGACTAATCCCGCCTTCTGCGCCTTTTGCATGACTTTAGAAAAGTGGGAAAGAATTAGAGACTTTGGGGTTGTGTGTCCTTGCCCCGTCCGGAGAGATAGACAAAGAGGGTGAAAACAACAATCACTCCACATGAAAGAGAGCAGCTACCCCCTTTCCCAACCAGGGCTGGCCTACTCATGGAAAGTTACCAATTTAGGGCCTGAGTGACCTTTCCATCTTGAAGTAACCTTTTCATCCTGCTGTCTATAAAAGGCCCAGAACAAATTCCTGTTAGAGGTTATGAGACCCCCACCCAGAACCTGCTATCTGGCCTGAATTGCCTGAATTGCATTCCTGTGCGTCTCGCATAGCTGTTGCTCACCCATGATTCCACACGTGTGTCTAGCCGCACAAAATATAGTAAGGAGTATTAAGTATGATCTGATTGGTAGTGATGGTTACTTGGTACAAAGTGATTGGCTGCCTGCACGCAGACCTTGATGTAATATTTTAAATCTATTGGATGGTTTTTGGTATATAATACCAGTAACAATTATAGACCTAATCCCCATGACCTGATGAATGGTTTGAGGCTCTTTATGTTCCTGGCGAAGCATGGCAGAGCCCTGGCAAGCTGTCCGATGCGTGTTCGATATGCCAAATCCAGTAACAAAAATGTTTATTTTCCTGACCCGAAAGAGCCCTTACCACGGCACCAGTAAGAAAGGCAAACAAGCAGTGCCTGATAAAAATTCAAGGCTGTCCTAGGCTGCCAAAGCGAAGAAGGACTAAAATGACTGTCTGTACTTTCAATGCACGTACACTGGCACCGGAAACATATATTGAGGATCTGATGCTGCAAGCAAGAAAGATCAAGTACGACATCGTTGGTCTGACTGAGACGAGGAGGCGACAGTCGCATCATGCTGTATTTGACACCGGAGAAGAATTGTTCCTTGGAACATGTGATGAAAAGAGGCGTCGGTGGCGTTGGTGTCCTTGTCAACACGAACATGGCTGTCAACATTGATTCATTTGAATGCCTAACAAACCGAATGGGACGATTACACTTGAGGAGATGTGGCCCACTGCCAGCAATTTCTATCTTCATTGTCTATGCACCAACATCCACATACAAAGAAGATGAAATTGAGAAATTCTACATGGAATTGGAGGAGTTCTATGAAAAAGATCACACCTTCTACAAGATCATAGTCGGTGATTTTAATGCCAAGATAGGACCGAGAAGATCGGCTGAAGAACTCCACATCGGGACCCATGGCCTAGAATGGAACGAACAGGGTGAGAGACTATCTGGAGTTCATCATGTCCACCAAGACTATTCATGGGAACTCACAGTTTCAGAAGGCTGAAGCGGAACGTTGGACATGGGAATCTCCTGGCGGACAGTTCCACAATGAAATTGACCACATCATCTTCAATCGACGGTTTTGTCTGACCGATGTTGCTGTCGTCCCCAAATTCCAGACAGGATCGGACCACCGTCTCCTTCGTGCAAAAATTCTACTTCCCGCAACGGGGAGAAAAAGCTGCAAAGTTTAAGAAGAGAACTCCCAGAACGACAATCAACTGGGAACTCTTTGGCACCATTGCGGCAACATGGGAAGATATCATCATTGATGACATCGATGAAGAGTACAACCGACTGGTTCAGCACCTCCATGATTGTGCGAAGAATGCCGAGAGAGAAAGACACAAAGGGACGCTTGTCTTCAGAAACTCTTGAGCTCATTCGCCAGCGTGGCAAGGCGCAGCCTCAGGAGACCAAATGCTAACGTCCAAGCTTGCTAAACAGTGCAGAGAAGCGATAAAAGCAGACCTCAAAGACAGAAGAGCAGAAATACTGGAAGATGCAGCAGAAGCCGGGAAAAGTATTCGCACTGCCCGCCTGTCCTTCGCCAACTATAAGACCAAGATGACTGCCCTCCGACGCCTGATGGATCTATCACATCTTCCAGAAAGGCAATGGAGAAGATTATCCAGGACTTCTACTCAAATCTCTTTGATAGCCACATCCACCTGCCCACATACCAAATTCCACAGGATGGATATGTCATTCCCAACGTTCTCCCTTCTGAAATCCGACATGCCATCTCGTCGGTAAAGAAGGGAACAGCACCAGGCCCAGACAAAGTCAGACCCGAACATCTGAAGAATCTGCCGTCGGTACTCATCAATACACTAGCTCGGCTCTTCACACGCTACCTGTCTGAATGCAAGGTGCCCTCCCAATGGAAAACCAGCAGGACAGTTCTACTGTTCAAGAAGGGAGACATTCACGACATCGGCAACTATCGCCCCATCTGCCTGTTGTCTGTCATCTACAAGCTGTTTACACGAGTCATCCTGAATAGGATTAGCAGAACACTAGATGAAGGACAACCATGCGAGCAAGCAGGTTTCCGGAAAGGATTCAGCACAATCGACCATATCCACACAGTAACCAAGCTCATTGAGGTTTGTAGGGAGTACAAGATGCCACTCTGTCTCACGTTCATTGATTTACAGAAAGCCTTTGATTCTGTGGAGACTGAAGCAGTCATCGAAGCCCTAGTCAAACAGGGTGTTCAAACCCAATACATCAAGATCCTTCGTGAGCTGTATTACGGATTCACCACCAGAATCTCACCATTCTACAAAGAAGTGATCATTGATGTCAAAAGAGGGGTTCGACAGGGTGACACCATCTCACCAAAACTCTTCAGCGCCACCCTCGAGAACATCATGCAACAATTAGAATGGGAAGGAATGGGAGTGAAGATAGATGGTCGGCAACTACACCACCCCGCTTCGCTGATGACATCGTTCTAATAACACCAAACATTAGCCAAGTGGCACAAATGCTGGCTGACTTTGACCGAGAATGCGGAAAGATAGGTCTACAGCTGAATCTAAAGAAAACTATGTTCATGAAGAATGAACTAGTTCCAGAGGCCCCATTCACTCTCAATGGAACAAACATCTCTGAATGCAGCAGTTATGTGTACCTAGGTCGAGAAGTCAACATGATGAATGACCTAAAACCTGAGCTGCGCAGGAGGGAAGAGAGAGCGGCATGGAATGCCTTCAAAGGCATCGAAGAAATAGCTAAAAGGACAAAGAACCTCCGGCTCCGGGCACATCTCTTTGACTCCACAGTTCTCCCTGCATTAACATTCGCCTCAGAGACCTGGGCCCCTACGAAAGCAGGATGAGAATGTTATTCGGGTCTCCCAGAGAGAGGCATCGAAAGAGCTATGCTTGGAATATCACGTCTCACTCAAGTGAGAGAAGGAATCCGGAGTTCTGACCTCCATCGCTATTCCAGAATCAGGGACGCTGTCTCGTTTGCCAAGGCATCGAAAATCAGATGGGCTGGACATGTAATGCGATTTGGAGAAAACCGCTGGACTAGAGCCGTTACCGACTGGATCCCACGGGATGTCAAAAGATCACGTGGCCGCCCACCTACAAGATGGTCAGACTTCCTTGTTAAGACCCTGAAGGAACGGTTTGAGGCTCTTCATATTCCTGAACCAACCAGATGCCATTGGGCTACATTGGCACGTGATAGGGTCCAATGGAAATGTTTCTGGCGCCCGCTCGAGCAAATCGATGAATAACGGGATTCAAGTGATCAAGTGATGTTCCTGGCAAAAGCAGGTGCCCTTGGGCTTTACTTGCATGAGGCAGGACATATGGAGATGTTACTGGTGCCGCTCTCGAGCAAATCGATGATGAACGGGAAGACAGTGATACAGACAGTGGATGGTTATGCGCGGGCTTTTCTGTAGCGGCGGGAATTATCTCTTAAATGATCCTCCCTGGAAGGGCTAGGGTCTCTTAGCCGCTGAATGCGTGTGGTCATGCTATGAGCTCGGGTATACTCAAATATTAATAAAAACCCTTGTTTTTGCATAGGACCTGGTCTCTCTGAGTTTTCCTTGGTAGGTGCGGCGTTCCAAGGCTCCCAGTCAGTCACCCCATCGGGTGGCCAACTCTTTCACACACACACACACACACACACACACGGCACTCTCCACCACTTGGACCTGTCCTTCTCTCACACTTGTGCCCCGCACCGCTCACTGTCCTCACCGTCCAATTTGGGAATCAGGCCAAAAAGTTGTCCACTTAACAGATGGTCAGTCGACCAGTTCAATCACTTTTCCTCCCTGGCGCCAGGATTTTTTTAAATAGTTGAGCTCTAAGCAGGGTAAACTCTCCCTGCAGGGCCGGACTGTCGGTCCTCCGCTGCTCAGCCAGATAAGAGCTCCCCCAACCGATGAGCCAGGGTGAAGGGAAAAAGAATTCCCCTCCCTGAAGGGACCCTCATGGTCCCCTCTGGGACTGGCCAAGACCCTAACCGGGAATCGCTAAAGGATCCTCCCCCTCGGGACTGGCCAAGTCCCCCTCACCTTGACTCTCCTGGGGCTAATTGGTGAACCAACTAGCTCCCTCCCAAATGCCTAGGACATTAACCTCTACTGTCTTGCAGATGGTCTGTCTTCCCAACAAAGGGGATCCCAGATAAGCCAACAAATGCTAGGATCCAGAAATCTTACCGCTTAAAAGACAAAAAAGTCACACAGGAGTGCAATAAACAAAAGCAAAATTTATTGTGCTGGCTAGCCAGGGTCCAGCTTCCACACAGACTCACAGGTTTGAACAAGCAGGAGGGACCTTAAACTTTCTCCAAAAAAGCCCCTTATAAGGCTTTCTCTGTCCATCACAAAGGACCCGCAAAGAACATGGCCAATTAGTTTGTGATATATTATGTCTAGCCTATCCACTTAAGGTATGTTGCTCCTTAGCCGATGGGTGTGTGGTCACAAGAGCAAGTAGGCAGGACGTACACAGGGTCATCTTCCTTGACCTGTCCATCCAGGCGGGGCATGCCCGCCATGAGACCATGCCGGCCTGGCACATCTCACACACACACCAGGTCAACTGCCTGGCCCTACCCACATTCCACGGCCATCTTCCTTTTTTTACCTTATCCTTTCACTTCAAACCCCCTTGTCACTGACTAATTCCTATGGAGGTTTGCTAGCATTGTGTGGGAATGACAGGCAGTTCCCTTCGGGGAGCAGTTTTGGAGAAAAGCCTACAGTGCCAACGTGGCCAAGGCGAGGAGCTGCTCCCGTTGTAGAGCCGGAGCCTTATATTTCCAAGGTGAACTCTCAAAGAAGCTTGTTCCCTACTTTCTGTTTTCAACCAGGCTGGAAGGCGCAAAACAGCTGAGCCAGATTCAATGCAAAGCCCGGGTGGGCGCGGTGGGAGGGGCGCAGAGCATTGTGGTAATAATGTCGGCTCGGAAGGCGGTGCCTCGGCGCTGGGACTACTTCCGGGTCGCCGCAGAGGCCACGCCCACTTCCGTAGGTCCCTCCCCCCTTTTTTTTTTATCCTGGTGTGCTCTTTCTTGAAGTTGCTCCGCGTGGCCGCCATTCCTCTCAGGTCCTTTGTGAGCTGAAGCAGCCTCCGAGGCGCCGGACGCCGGTTGGGCAGAAGCAGGAGGTGGGTGAGGGCCGGGGGGCGCGTCGTGAGGCTGACGGGGAGACCCGGGCCCTGGAATCCAGGAGTGGGGGGGAGCCGAGCCGGGGAGCGGAGCGGGTAGAGGTGGGAGAAGTGGGGGTCCCGGAGCCGGGGAGCCCCCGAGAGAGCGACCCCCTCCCGCTCGGCCGCCTCCCGTGTCCGACACGCCGGGGTGGGCTCGGACTGTCCAGTGTCGGGAGCGCCGCGCGCATGGAGCCCCGGGTCCCCCCAGCCCCCAGGACAGCCCTGACTGCAGCCGAGGGTCCCTGCGCCCACGACGCGGGTCCGGGCCCGCAGCCCGCCCGAGTGTCCCCGCGTCCGGCCGTGGTCGGGAGGGAGGGCTGTATTTTGCAGGAAAGGGGGTCAGCCCTGACTCTGCCCGTGGTCCCGGGTTTCTGCGGCTCCTCAGAGAAGAATTTCAGGGCCCGAGAGGGGTGCAGCAGCTCGGGGCTGCCTTGCTGGGTCCCGGTGGTCCCGTGCGGTCCCGAGCCGCAGGAGTGATTCCTGGGTGCAGAGCCAGGAGCAACCCCGAGCCCTGCTGTGTGCGGCCCCCAAATAGAACAAGGGATTCCCGGCGTGGAGCAGCCGGAGTTTGCCTTTGCAGGCGGCTGACCCGGATCCACACCCAGCAGGTTCGGTCCCTGCATCCCATAAGGTCCCCTGGGCACCCCCAGGAGTGATTCCTGGGTGCAGAGCCAGGAGTAACCCCAAGCACCGCCGGGCGTGACGAAAGCTAAAAGAAAAAGAACCGCACGAGGACAGAAGTAGTGAAATAAAGTAGTTTTATGGGTGTGTGAGAGGGAGGGAGGGTAACAGTTTCCCTGGAGGCTGCGGGTTCTCCCTGAGGGGAGCCAGCGCTGTAGTCAAGCTTTAGTTGGTTTTCAGCAATCTCTCAGCCTTGGGCTCACTGCTTGGATCTGTCCTGTTAGGGTGCTGTGAAGGCAAAGAGCCTTGAATCTGTGGTGCCATTTCCCTGTTGTGGATTTTTGTTCCTGCTGAGATTCCTCCTCTTCTTGTGGGGCTCCTTGTGCTCTCTGGGCTGGTCTGTCTTCATCCTCTCTCATCAGTGCTTGGTTCCTGCTTTTGCTAAGCGGAAGTGACCTTTCTGCTTTGGGTGGTGACAGTGTCATTTCTTCAGATCGTATCTTGGTTTTATTCCTTAACTGCACATAGCCCCACATGTCCCTGCTTCTATTGGCGAGGGCAGATGTGAGTGTGAAGCAGCAGCCAGAGCCCCCAGGGTACAAGGTTGGGGGATAGAGTTTGGTCCTCAGACCTCCAGGGACCGTGTGAGGTTGAAGGAGCCTCAGCACTCCAGGATCTGGGTTTGGAGGAGCAGGTAGAAGCCAGGGGGGCTGAGTGCAGGGGTGGGCATGAAGGACAGACCCTGGAGAGTGGGTCACCTCCAGGAGGGGGACAAGAGCAGGGCGAGGGGAGCTGAGTGCCCGTGTGAGTGTGCAGGTGGAGTCGGGCTCGAGGGACACCAGGTGGGAGGAAACAGGAACCAGGTGTGGGGAGACCAGCAGAAGAGCAGGTTTGCTCTTAGTCTGAAGTGCTGTGGCAGTTTCCCAACGTGGCAGCACAGCCAGGCCTGAAGGTTGCTGAAACGCTCAACGAGGGGAGAAGTAGACTGAGTGCGGTTCTGGATTTTTCTCTTGGTCACCTAAAATGAATATACAGGCACGTGGTGATTTTTTTTTTTTATTTTTTTAAATGCCGTGGTAATCACTTCTCAGTGTTTTGGCCAAGATCAAGTGTAGTATATGTTCTTATTAGTTTAAATGCTCTGATAGAGCAAATTAATAAATGAAATGCTCTGTTAGGGTCTGGGTCATCATATAGTGTTGCGTGTGGTGAGTGGGTACAGGGACTGCAGGGAATTGGCTGTTCGGGGGGTGGATTTGCACCATTGGGCCCCATAGGGTGAGCAGGAGAAGGACTGTCTGGATTCCCAATGGCAGTTTTTTAAAAGGTGAGACTTAGGCGACAAATTCCTGAATCGTGGAATCTGGAACTGTAGTGAAGGGCCTCAGGTGGCAGCTAGGTAGCCAGGGCCTTCAGAGTGCTGAAATATGCTTCTCTGTGATCTGAATTCCTGAACTGTTTCCAGCAAGAGGTGTCCTGGGTGCACTCAGTACCTTGTAGACCAAGTCCCTGTATAACTTACGTGTTCATCTGTGCTATGAACACGTAAGTCATTCTTTAGATGCCCATGGAAACCTTTTTTTTTTTTTTTTTTTTTTTTTTTTTTTTTTGGCTTTTTGGGCCACCCTGGCGATGCTCAGTGTTTACTTCTGGCTCTGCACACAGGAATTACTCCTGGCAGTGCTCAGAGGACCATATGGGATGCCTGGGATCGAACCCAGATGGGCTGCGTGCAAGGCAAACGCCCTCCCTGCTGGACTATCGCTCTGGTTCCCCACAGGAAGCCTTTGTGAAGTGCATGTGACCATTTCTGAACTGTGCTTGTATACGTTGTCTCCTGTTTTCCAGTTGGTATTTTATTCAGGCTCCTTACACTGTCATTTATAGTTGGATTTTGATGTACATTGTTCCATCACCGACCCCCAGCAGTGTCAGCTTTCCTCTACCAGTGTTCCCAGCTTCCCTCTCCTACTCCCTTGCCCATCCCCAGCTGCCCTCTTGACAGGCTTTTGATTTGGGCATTAACATATGGGTCTTGTGATGTCAGTGTTGTTTACTCTGTGGGCGGATATTTAGCTCTGTCTTTCCTTAGCACCACTGATGGACATGAATCCCGTTGACTTAATTTTTTTTCCTTCTTGCCTGCCTTCCTTCCTTCCCTGCCTGCCTTCCTCCCTGCCTTCCTTCCCTGCCTGCCTTCCTGCCCCCCTTTCCTGCCTGCCTCCCTGCCCGCCCTGCCTTCCTGCCTGCCTTTATGCCTTGGGCTCCTTTTTGCTGGTCGGTTTCCAAGTATCTTAAAGCTGTGAAGTCAGACTGTTTAAGATGGCTTTCCCCTTCTTTATTTTTTTTGGGGTCGCACCCAGCAATGCACTCAAGGGAATTGCTCCTGGCGGTGCCTCGAGGGACCATATGGGATGCCAGGGGATCCAACTCTGGCGTCTGCTGCAAGGCAAAATGCCCCCTACCTGCTGTGCTATCTTTCCAGCCCCACCTCTCTTCTCTTAGGAATAACTTTGGAAAACCCCCCCCCCCCCCCCCCCCCACCCCCCCCCCGAACTTCTGCTTAGGACTGCTTTCTCTCTATTCCACAGTTCTGGTAGTTCATGATTTCAGTTCACGCATCTCATTTGTTTCCAGGAATTTTTTGATTTCCCCTCTTCAATTTCTTTAATGACCCTGCTGGTTGTTCAGCAATGAGCTGTTTAGTTTCCAGGTGCTTGGTACGGCTCTCTGTTTTTCTGGCATTGTAGTTCTTTTTTTTTTTCTTTTGGGTCACCTGGCAATGCTCAGGGGCTCTCCTGGCTCTCGCGCCCAGGAATCACTCCCAGCGGTGCTCGGGGGGACCATGGGGATGCGGGGGATCGAACCCGAGCCTGCGGGCTGGGTTGCCACGCTCAATGCGCCCCTACCCGGGGGGGCTGACGCCCGGCCCCTGTGCATTTTAGTTCTATTTCCAGTGCATCAAGGTCTGAAAATATAGTCAACTTGATTTCTATCTTTGATTTTATGGAGGTATGTTTTGGGGCTCGGCATGCGATTTATCTTGGAGTTCGTTCCATGTACGCTGGGGAAAATGTGTTCGGGTTTTGGGGGGGATGAATTGCCTGCAGATAATATCTACTACTACACTTTGAGAGCTGCTACTGGCTCTCCTGGTGACTAGGTCGCTCACGAGGCGCCCCGGGAGGGGATGGTGGGCTTCTAGCCCCGGCTCACCACCCCAGCAGAGCTACGCAACTAAGCCAGACGCCCCCCACTCCATGAGGGGCCTCCATTTCCTCCACATCCGGACTTCTCTCTCGGGCCAGACCTCCAACCAGCAGCAGACCAGCCTATCAGCGCCTGGCTCGCCGAGTCTACCCTGCAGCAGTCTTTCTTAAATCTGGCTCAGGTATGCCGGCCCAGAGACTTCGCAGACATGGGGCAGAGCTGCTACTGGCTCTCCCTGTGACCAGTCGCCTCACGAGGGCGCCAGGGAGGGATGGTGGGTTCTAGCCCTGGCCCACCCACCCCAGCAGAGCCTGTAACAAGCCAGTCACTGCCCCCCCTCCATGAGGGCCTCCCATTTTCCACATCTGATTTCTCTCTCGTGACCTCCTCGCACCCAGCTAGACCATGCCCTCATCAATATATGCTGAACAGAGATTCTTGAAAGAGTTTGCTACCTGCACAGCAGAGCCCTGGCAAGTCTACCGTGGTTTGTATTTTCATATATATGCCGAAATACCAGTAACAGTTATGGACCTCATTCCAGAATGGATTGAGGCTCTTTATGTTCCTGAGCAAGTACGGATACCTGGGGCTACTGCATGAGACAGGACATATGGAGATGTTACTGGGGCCCGCTTTCTCGAGCAAATCGATGATGAACGGGAAGACAGTGAGATACAGTGAATATCCTACTCACCCTCTTTCTTCCATTTTCCTTGCTTTAGGGCCAGTATTCTCTTGGTGAGTTTCCGAGTTGTCGTTTTATCAGAGTGTTGATAGAGCCAAAGTTGAAGTCTCCAGCTACAACTGTGTTACTGTCGTGTCTTTTTAAGTCTGTTAGCAGTTGTTTTGGTTGGCCCCTTGTTGGGAGCCGATATGTGATTTTTTTTTTTTTTTTTTTTTTTTTTTTGTTGTTTTTTTGTGCTAGATCCTGCAACACTTTGTTCCTCTTGGCTCTGCACTCCAGAAATTACTCGGTGCTCTGGACCATATGGGGTAAATGGGGATCGAACCTGTAATAATCCAAAATGCAAGGCAAATGCCCTGCCCCATTATGCCTCATTCTCAGGCGCTGCCAGCATATATATGTTTAGGAGTGTAATTTGTTCCTGATATATGTAAACCCCCTTTTTTTTTCTTTTGGGTCACACCCGGTGATGCTCGAGGTTATTGGCCCTGGTTCTTTGCTCCAGGAATTACTCAAGGACGGTGCTGAGGGAATCAGCTGGGATCAAACCTGGGTCGGCCGCATGCAAGGTCAAACGCTTTAACTGCTGGGCTATCTCTCCAGCCCCTCCATTATTAAGTCATGAACTGTACTGCTCTTTTCGACCTGTTTTGTAGCCTGATGTCTATAGTAGCCAGATACTCCAAACGGTTGTTTGAGTGGAAGGTTCTTAGACCCCGAGCGTTGCATTGAGCTTGTCTTTTCTCTGATTGCTTAGATGTGTTTCTTGAAGGCAGCAGATGTTGGGTTCAATTCTTATCCCATTTTTGCCACTTCTTCTCTCTCTCTCTCTCTCTCTCTCTCTCTCTCTCTCTTTTTTTTTTTTTTCTTTTGGGTCACACCGGCGGCAATGTCTCAGGGGATTTCTTCTTGGCTCTGCACTCAGGAATTTCTCCTGGCGGTGCTCAAGGGACCATATGGGATGCCGATCGAACCCGGGGCCGGCATGGGCCGGCCATAGGGGGCAAACGCCTCTACCCGCCTGACTACGCTCCGGCCCGCCACTCCTGTCTTTTACTGGTGCTTTTAGACTGTTGACATTGAGACATGTATCGTAGGGATTTTGACACCAACTTTCTGTTATGTTGATAAGTATGAGAGAAGGAATCCGAGTTCTGAGCCTCCCATAGCTATCGAGAATCAGGGACCGCTGTCTCATTTGTACAAGGTATCAAAAATCGAGATGGATCTGGACATGCAATACAATTTGGAGACAACCACTGGACTAGAGCTGTTAACGACTGGATCCCAAGGGATGTCAAAGAGACTACGGGCCGCCCACCTACAAGATGGTTAGTCTTCTGTGAGGCCCCGGCAGAAAGCGGTTTGAGGCTCTTCATATTCCTGAATTCCACATCAGATGCCATATTGGCACGGAGATAGGGTCCAAATGGAAATGTTGCACTGGCGCCCGTTCGGGACAAACGATGAATAACAGATTCAGAGTGATCTGAGGATCAAGTGATGTTTGTTGTTGAGGGTTTAATCGTTTTAGTCTTGTTTTACAGTAGCTCTTTCACTCCCTCCCTTTTTTGCGTTTCTGGTTCACTCCTGGTGACAGACAGGGGGTTACCCCTTGATTTTCACTCAGAAATCACTCTGGCAGTGCCCAGGGGACTTTATGGGCTGTTGGATTGGAAAACCCAGGTCAGCCGCGCCCAAGGCAAACACAGTAACCTCTGTTCAGCCCTTCTTTTATGGGTACTTTTGAGTCTGTAAAGTTCCTGAGCTGCTGTTTATCCACAAATCTGAAATGAGTGTATAGCTGGGTAAAGAATTCTTGGGAGAGGAGAGGTGCTGATCTTAAGAGCAGCTGAGTTTAAGCCCAGGTAGGCGGCTCGGAGGCACAATTCCCCACATTCGTGGAGATGGAGCTGGCTTCTTTCACCCCTCTCTCCCTCTCTAAAGAACCATCCCAGAGGCCTAGGGCCCCCCGCATGAACTGCCTCCCAGGGCGATAGGCCTTCTTGGAGAGGGACTCAGATTGCACTGGGTAGGGAGAGCTGCCATCCGGCTCTCCCTGAGTCCCTAGGCTGCTTGCGCCATGTGGTACACATCAAACTTAGAACCAATCTTGTTATAGAATATATTACAATCCACAGTGTGTAAGTAAGAAGGGAAGCAGGAAGGAGAGGGAGAGGAGAAAGAAGATAAAGAACCTGCCATAGAGGCGGGCTGGAGGAAGTGGGGGGGGAAGTGGGCACAGGTGGAGATATGGGTGTTGGAACATTGTAGAACCAAGAACTCAAACATGAATATCTTGTAATTGTATATCTAACGGCATAATAAAATATTTTTAAAAAAGAATTCTTGATAGAGGCATTCATTTCCATTGAGTTGTTTCACTATATCCCACCGCACTGCCTTCAAGCTTGGAGGGTCTTTTTCTTATAGGTCTGCTTGAAAGTAGAAATTTTATTCAAAGAAACATCCGTTTGTATAAATGCTGGTTAGATACTTGGACCAGCAATGATTGGGACACAGAGGGCAATAGCTATTAATGGATCAGTATCAGGCTAGAGCATTTATGACAAATGGATGTTCCTTTGTATAAAAATTCCCTTCTTTGATCTTGCGGTGCTTGAAGAATTGTTTTATCTATGGCATCCATTATTCTGACTAGGATATGTCTTGGAGTCCTTTAGAGGTAATCTTTGAACTTCTTGGATCTGGATGCCTGTGTCCTTTAACTCACGGGAACTTTTCTGCAAGGATTATTTAACCGCCCCTGTTCCCTTAGGGGATGCCGCCTTGTTCCTCTTGGAACTCCGATGATTATGTTGTTCCTCCTGGATTCATCCCTCACATGCTCTAGCCCTGACATTGGTCCATTACTAGCTATTAGCCCTCTGCGTCCTAATCTGCTGGTCCAAGTACCAAACCAGGAAAGCCTCACTGTCAGCCTCACTGTCAGACATCACTTGCCCGAGTGACCTCAGTGTTCCCCTCTAAGCACTGACTCTTACCCCCCCACCGAGAGTGTTATCATTCTACGATCTCTCTTAAAACACTAGGTTTGTTTCATTTACACATCAGTGAATTGTTAATTTGGATGATTCATGATGAAGTTCATTTGTCAGGTCTCATCCACTTCGACTATCATTAACCCACACAAGCCTCTTCTCTTTTCCAGCTACTGAATAAGAGACCCTGGACCGCGCAAGATTCTCGGTACCAGGAGGGGAAATCCAGTTAGTCCTTTCCCTGACTCTTCCCCTGTCGCTCCAGATCTGTTCCCAGAGTTCTCTGTGTTTCAGCGTTGAAGTGGAAAGCATTACACGTCTGTGGTGAGTAGATGCAGTTTTTTCTCATTTATTTTA
This sequence comes from Cryptotis parvus, assembly GCA_021461705.1. Classification (NCBI taxonomy): domain Eukaryota; kingdom Metazoa; phylum Chordata; class Mammalia; order Eulipotyphla; family Soricidae; genus Cryptotis; species Cryptotis parvus. The sequence continues at coordinate 32,639 of JAJIBD010009849.1, forward strand.
CACAGAATTTAGTAGGATCACGGAGCATTCAGTGATGACAGTGGAAAGGTCTAAGACAGTAAATGTCTGCTTCATGGAACAGAATGGATAACAAAAGAAGGCATGTGTAGGGTGCCAGTGGGCTGTATGATCTAAAGGCATTTACAGACACTGATATATGGTCCTTTCCCGTGATTTTAGTTTTTGTCTCTAGCTGGCCTCCACTCAAGGGTTGTTCTCGCTGTGTGTTTGGGTGTCACTCCCCTGGGGCTACTCAGCCATGGTGCGTGTATGAGATCTGACCCCTTTCATCTGCAAAGCTCTTGCTGTACCCACTGAGATTTTGCCTCCCAATCATATAGTGGCCTTTCAGATCGCTTGGTCAAAACGACATGGGCAGCTTGCCAGGCTTGCCGAATATATATTCATGGGGAAAAACCACCATAATTTCTTTTTTCCTTTTCTTTTTTTTTTTGCTTTTGGGTCACATCCGGCAATGCTCAGGGGTTACTTCCTGGCTTTGCACTCAGGATTTACTCCTGGCAGTCCCAAGGGGATCATATAGGATGCTGGGGAATCAAACCCTAGTTGGCCTTTGTGCAAGGCAAAGCGCCCCCCCATATGCTATTGCTTTCGCCCCCCCCTTTTCTTTGCTTTTCGGGTCATACCCAGGTAATGCACAGGGTTCCCTCCTGACTGCACTCAGGTTTTACGTCCTGCGGGCACACCATAATTTCATGGGTTTTGTGTAATCTAGATGATACCCACCAGGTCTGTCTGTTTTCTATTCTGCACGGTAATTTGTTTTCTTCTGGTCTGCATGGTATTCTGCAAGGTAATTTGAGTTTCTTGTGCTCTGTTTACTTTTAAAAAAGATAATTCCACCCACTTGCTAGGGGTAAACTAGCATGATCCTTCCTTTAATCTTAAATAATAGTCTCAATGTAGCCAGGTGGTGGCCCCTGGTAATTCTAACTGTCCCATTCAGGGACTAGGAATTGTACCCAATCTAGGTAACATTGAAATCATAGTAGAGATTTATAGTAATGTTTCCAGAAGTTAATATTTCAGACTTACAAAATGAGTCTTTGGGCCTGAGTGTTACCCAGTGGGTAACGTGTTTTCTTGCACGTGCCCAACCCCGGGTTTGATCCCCGGCATCCCTATGGTTCCCTGAGCACTACTAGGAATAATTGTTAGAGCTAAGGACCAGGAGTAAGCCCTGAACATTGCGGGTGGGCCCCAAAAACAAAGAGAGTCTGGTAACTGCCACACCCTCCATCAGTGTTTTACACAGATCTCATTAGCATGCACCCTGGTTTAAGAACATGTAAATAGATTCAACTGTAGGTGGATTAAAGAGCTAAGCTCCCAAGCTAGCTAGGCCTGTCCTCCAACACACTGGTGCCAACATGAAGGTGCAGTGAATGGCTGGCCTTAGCTGCAGTCAGTTCCACTTACACTCCTGTGGATGACGGAGCTGAGAGCACCCATCCCCGGCCCCTCTCCCCATGTGTGTACACACACCCAGAGACAGAGAGAGAGACATCAAGAGGTGTTTCACCCCTTGCACTTAGTTTATTTTGTTTGGCAGTTCCACATCCAGTGATGCTCAGGAGTTGCTCCTGGCTCTGTACTCAGGGATCACTCATGGAGGACTTGGAGCTCCATATGGGATACCGGGATTGATCCCCGGTCCAGCACTTACAAAGTAAACTATGCTATCTGCGGTTCTGCCTCTCTCTTTCCTGAGGAAATTTCCTTCTGTCCCCATTTTAACTGGTCTTTTCTGTTTTGGCGCCATACCCAGTGATGCTGAAGGGTTTCTCCTAACTCTGCACTCTGGAATAAATTTTTTTTTTAATTTAATTTAATTTTTATTATTATTCCCCCAATTTTATTACACCATTTTAGACATACAATTGAAAGATGCTCATGTAGAGTTTTGGTTCTACAGTGTTCCAACACCAATCCCTCCACCCAAAACCCCATCTCTCATCACCAATGTCCCCACCCCCCTCCCCTCCACCCCCTCCCCACCTCAACTACTTGTTTTTCTTGGGTTCTGTATGTCATTTTCTCTCCTCTTTATCTCTCCCTCCGGCACATCGTGGAATGCCAAGTACATTAAAAAAGACATTACTGTTTCCACTATTTTTAATGGACCGCACGGTCGCTTGCAGCTGCGCGATCTGGGCTCAAACTGGTTTTTCTCTGTTAATCTGGTCATGTTCCCAACGTCCGGACAGCGAAAATGGTGGCTAGTGTGGTGAGCGTGGTCTCATCCGCTGCTTCCGGGACCCCCAGAGGTGATGGGCCCACCCAAAACCCATCTGTCCTCCCGGAAGCCCCATAGTCAGCTGGGCTCGGGCGAGCCGCTTCCCCAGCCACTTGTGAGGCTCTTCATGCTATGGCTGGTGGCCCCAGGGCAGCCCTCCGGGACAATATGTCAACCCACCAGGGGTTGACAAAATGGAGGGGGAATGGCTGACCCCCTGACTCCATCTGATGAATTCCCAGTGATTCCCGCTCTGGAGCCGCCTACCTGGGCTCGGAACTGGTTTTGCTCTGTTAATCTGGCCGTGAGGCAGTTTCCCCAGCGTGCACTCTTGAATAAATTCTTGCAGTGCTCGGGGAACCGTATTAGGTACTTGGGCTTGAACATCCAGGGTGGGTGTGTTGCCTGTTAGACTATCTCTTGATACAGATTCACCAGAAGCAGAAATGTAGTAAAGTAAAGTTTTATTAGCTTAGCGCTGAGGACCTCTTGAGCCAAAGTGACTCCAAAGGCCAGTACTGAGGGCCCACAAGTCAAGGAGTATGACTTGGAGCCAGGAGAAAAGTAAAAGAGTCCTAGCATTAGAGACTCAGTGCTGAGGGTTGAGGGCTCACAAGCCTTAGAGGCCTGGAACCAGAGGCAGTGAAGCCTTTGCATGTTATATACTTTGAGGGCCTGTTCTTATCTAAGCCACAGCAAAAATGGAGCAAATTGGACAGCCAGTAGTTAAGCGTGTCCTGCATCTGTTATAAAACAAGAACAAGGTTAAACTTGACTTCATACACTTGAATCATTCATGTTATCAGTGCATTTTATGTCGATGTCCTTGGGTTCTGCATATTTTTTCTTACGAGATTGTAACCTGATGACCCTCAGGCACAATATATAGTCTAGTGCTTCAAGATGGACTCAGTTGTTTTGCTTAACCTTTTGTTCCCCCCTTTTCTTATAAATATCTTAGTTTTCAGGCCAAAGAGTTTTTTTTTTTTTTTTTTTATTATACCACCGTGAAACATACAATTACAAAGGTGTTCATAATTGGTTCTTTGTAATACAGTATTCCAGCACCCATCCCTCCACCAGTGCCCCCATTTCCACCACCAATGTACCCCCTCCCCTCCCCCCCCCCAGGCCGCCTTTAATAGCAGGTACCCCAGTTTCCTCTCTTTCTCTCTCTATCTCTCTCTCTGTCTCTGCATCTCTCTCCCTCTTATTTTACACATTGTGGCTAGCCCTGCAGATATTTAGAGTTTATCACTTAAGTCTCTTTGTGTATATTCAGTGGTGAGTTTTAATCTGCCATTACCATTTCCCATATTTATTAAAACACTGGTATCTATTTATATCCTATTAATGAATGCAGTCATTCTATATCTGTCCTTTTCCTTCTGACTAATTTCACTCAGCATGATAGACTCCATGTCCATCCATTTGCAGGTAAATTTTATAATTTCATCCTTTCTGACAGCCGCATAGTATTCCATAGTGTAGATGAACCACAGTTTCTTTAGCCAGTCCTCTGTTCTCGGGCATTTAGGTTGTTTCCAGATTCTAGCTATAGTGAATAGCGCAGAGATGAATAAAGAAGTACAGATAGTGTTTCTGCTATGTGTTTTTCGGTCTCTAGGGTATATTCCCAGGAGCGCTATTGCTGGATCAAATGGGAGCTCAATATCTAGCTTTCGGAGGAATGCCCATATTGTTTTCCAAAAGGGGCTGGACCAGTCGGCACTCCCACCAGCAGTGGATGAGAGTCTCCTTTTTCCCCCACATCCACGCCAGCACCGGTTGTTCTTGCTGTTTTGGATGTGTGCCAACTCTGTGTGGGGTGAGATGGTACCTCATTGTTGTTTTGATTTGCATCTCCCTGATGATTAAAGATGAAGAGCACTTTTCATATGCCTTTTGGCCATTCGAATTTCTTCTTTTTTGGAAGCTTCTGTTCATTTCTTCTCCCCATTTTTTGATGGGGTTGGCTGTTTCTTCTTGTGGGAGTGCTACCAGTTGGGCCAAAGAGTTTTGTTTATTTAATTGCCCCCAAAGCCATTATGATCGTAGTAATTAGGGGTGGGGGAGGGGATTATGAATTGCACTACTTTATTTAATAGGCAGGGCTTAAAAACAAGCAAGCTCAACAACAAGCAAATTGGCAATTACCCTAAAATGGTTGGCAAAGAAATAATAGGTGTCTTCCTAACCTATGCATAGGCTGTCCTTTTGGTAGTACAAGTCTTTTTTTTTTTTCTTTTTGGGTCTCAACCAGCCATGCTCAGGGGTTACTCCTGATTCTGTGCTCAGCAGTTACTCCTGGCACTGCGTGGGGGGACCATATGGGATGCCGGGAATCAAACCCCGGTGGGCCGCGATGCAAGGCAAACGCCCTACGCACTGTGCTCTCGCTCCGCCCCTGGTGGTACAAGTCTTATTCAACAATTGATTAGCATGTCACCCTTCTTTCCTGTCCCCAATATTCATGGGTGCAATCTTAGGTGCATTAGCTGCAATCAGCCTTTGGTGGGACAGTCTGTGCTTGTTCGTGACAGCTGCTGTTGGACCTCTTTCTGCTGGGTCTTCTTTTGGACGGTGGATCCAGCCTTCTCTGTCCAGGCTAGCTTCAGGTAAAAGTTTTAGTGCCAGGTAACTTTAGTACTTCGTAGGAACTTCACTGTCATGGGGCCCTTTTCTGTTTTATTCTCATTACATTTTTTTTTTTCTTAGCGATTTCACCCACCTTTTTGTCTTTAAAAAGGGAAAATGGGTGAGAGTCCGTCTTCTGGAGCTTCTTCATGCTGACAACGGGACTGTAGACCCTGCCTGTGTAAGGGGTGAAATCTCATGTGGGGCCCAGGCAATGAACTGTTGGATTTTCTGAAGTTATTAAATCTGACTGGGGTCAGAGCGATAGTCCAGCGGGTAGGGGCGTTTGCCTTGCATATGGCCGGCATGTGCCGCCCGGGATCAATCCTCAGCATCCCATATGGTCTCCCGAGCACTGCCAGGATTAATTCCTGAGTGCAGAGCCAGGAGTAACCCCTGAGTATCACCAGGTGTGACCCAAAAAGAAAAAAAAGGCCAAAAAAAAAAAAAAAGAAGTAGTAACAGCAGAGTTGGTTTACTAGTTTAGAAAACACAGAAGTTAAAGCAACAAGGACCAAAGCAGCATAATGCCATTTTTTTTCTATGATTTCACCCATGAGATTGGCTGATAGTGATCACTTGATATCCCGTTATTCATCTATTTGTTCGAGCAGGTGCCAGTAACATTTCCATTTGACCCTATCACATGCCACTGTAGCCTAATGGCCTCTGCTTGCTTCAAGAATACGAAGATCCTCAAACGATTCATTGAGGTCTATTATTGTTACTGTTGTTGGCATACTGAATACAACATGGGTAGCTTGCTAGGCTCTGCCATGCGGGATATTAATGATAGATCATTAATAACAGGCCAGATGGGGTTCTGTGGTATTTAGTGACTTATAATTCGGGAATTACTCCTGCGATATTGGTTACTATACAGGATGGAACTCAATTTGGCTGTTATGTACTACCAATACCCTACTCACTGTACTATAACACTGGGCCCTAGCGTTTTAAAAGATCTGAGACTACCTTGCATTTTCTACATGATACAAAGAATAATTTGTTTATGTTAATACTGAAATGATCCAGACTTCATGGAGCTAACTGAAGAGGAATGTGCCCCTCAGTGGACGGTATTGTTTGAGGATGTCACTGTGGACTTCAGCAGGGAAGAGTGGCAGTACCTGGATGATGAGCAGCAGACCCTGTACCGGGAGGTGACCCTGAAACCTACAGTCACCTGGTATCACTGGGTGAGTGAAGCATTTATTTAAAGCCAACTGCAGTTTTCTTATGAATGAATTTACAACTTTATAGGAAATTAAACATTGTATGGAAATGTGTGATCATTCACATTTTAATCCAATGCTCAAGGTGATCCATTCATTACTTGTTTTGATTCTTCTATTTTTTTCATTTCTTACATTTTTAAAGATTTGAGGCTCTTCCTGTCCCTGGAGCAAGCAGATGCCCTCGGGCTACACTTGCTTGTGACAGGATGTATGGAGATGTTACTGGTGCCCAGTCGAGCAAATCGATGAACAACGGGAAGACAGTGATACAGAGATACAGTGAAGGACTGATAGTCCACTTACACTGAATGTTCTATGATTGAAGGTTTTTTCCTCTCATTTTCATTCATGGCATCTCCCTGGTGTGAAATTTTTTTCTCTTGGTTGTTTGGGTTTGTATTTCCATCCTAATTAGTAACAGTGAACTCTTTTCCTCATGGCTAATGTTAACTCATGAATCGTCAGATCTTAATCATCGTGTTGCTATCATTCTTCAAATACTGTGACCTTTAGATGGTTTGCAAAACATTCCTTCATTGCTTTCTCATCATTAGGACATTCATTCACCAAACCAGAATTGATCATCCAATTGGAAGAAAGGTCAGAGGTATGGCAGGCCGATCCCCAGAGCACAATCTCTCAGGTTAGTCATTACCTACTGGATAAAGAGCTTGAAATGACGAAAGCAGGAGAAATTTGTTTTACTGAGATCATTGTTACTAATTTTCAATCTGGTTCAAGCCTTATAGCAGTAATTCTGCATCTCACACTCGTACGTCTTATGGTCTCAAAATTGTTTTCTGGCCACATCTGGTGATCCTTTGGACTGGCCCCTCACACTACAATCGGAATTCCTTATTGTAGTGCTCAGGGTACCATAAGGTATGCTGGGATTGAACCCCCAGTCAGCTGTGCTTATTTCTTATGTTATGAGGGAAACTTTTGGTGTATGGCTGCTTTGGGTGACCTGAAAATAACATTTTTACGTACAACTTATTCTCCGTAAGAGAGCTAGTCTAAACTGTTGAAGAATCAAAGAGATAGTATAGAGGTTCATGTGCTTGCTCAAATGAAGCTTACTGAATTTTATCTCTGAACTACTTGCATGTTTATGTAGTCACCAAATATGGACAGAAGTGACTCCTGAGCAAAAAAAAGCTGTAGTAATCCCCAGCTGCCACAGTTTTTCAAAGTCACCCCTGTCTGGAATGAGGTAGAGTATTTCGGAAATAGCCTGTATTGCAAAAATTGAGATGCTTTTTTTTCTGGATTAGGGGTCATAATGAACTGTGGTAGATGTTATTCCTGCTCTCTGCTTTGGAGTGAATTTGTGTGTCAGAAATAGAATAGGATTTGTCCTGTGTAAGGTGAGCCCTTTACGGTATCTCTGTTTTCGCCAAGTGAAATAAATACTTTTGACAACGTAAATATAGCACAAAACATATGACTCATAGAAAGAATGTTTAATGGGGCAGCAGCAGTTACAGTAGGTAGGCGTTTCTTTTTTTGAGTGGACAACTGAGATATGATCACCAGCATATGTGGCCACCTGAGCCCCACCAAGAGTGATCCGTAAGCAGAAAACCAGGAGTAAGTACTGAGCACCACCAGTTGTTGGCCAATATGTGCAAAAATATTTTATAATCAATTTTCCTGAAATGCATTATGTGTGATATTTAAGTCAGCAATCGAACTTTGTTTAACAAGAGAAATATGTGATGCTCTTCAGTAATCTAATTGCCTTGTTTTATATTTATCTACTTTTCCATTCATTCATTCATTTACTTAGCTTTTTGGGTCACACCTGGTGGTGCTCAGGAGTTACTCCTGCCCTTGGCACTCAGGAATTACTCCTGGCGCTACTTGGGTTATGATATTGGATGCAGGGGATTGAACGCGTGTTGGCTGCATGCAAGGCAAACGCCCTACCTGCTTTCATATCACTCTGGCCCCAACCAATTGCCTTGTAAACATACACCCAGATGACATGGGACAAAAATTAAACAAATATAGAAGAAAATTCCATGTACATTTCTCTAAGTATTTTTATTGATTGCAGTAATTTCCTGTATGCATTATATTGTAATTCTGCCATATTCAAGCATGACTTTTTTCTGAATAAGAATCAGTACAAGGGGGCCGAGCAATAGCCCAGTGGGTAGGGCGTTTGCCTTGCACGTGGCCAGCCTGTGCTGGCCCTGGTTTGATCCCCGGCATCCCAAGTGCAGAGCCAGGAGTAAACCCTGAACATTGCCGGGTGTGACCCAGAAAGCAAAAACAAACAAACAAACAAAAAATCAGTATGAGGGGCCAAAAAGATAGCACAGGAGGTAGGGCTTTTTACCTTTCACGGGGCCAACCCTGATTCGATCCCAAACATCCCATATGGCTCCCAAAGCACTGCCAGGGAGACATTTCTGAGCAAAGAGCCAGGGAGTATCCCTGAGCATTGCCAAGTGTAACCCAAAAAAAGAAACAAACAAAAAAAAAGAATCAGTACAAGATAAACAATACTTACATCCTACTATTTTTTTTTTTTGGGTCACACCCAGCAATGCTCAGGAGTTTCTCCTGGCTCTGCACTCAGGAATTACTCCTGGCAGTGCTCAGGGGACCATATGGGATGCAGGTGATCAAACCCGGGCTGACGTGGGCTGGCTGCGTGCAAAGCAAATGCCCTACCCACTGGACTATCGCTCCGGCCCCTATACCCTACTTATTATTTTATAAAGTGCAGATGAAATCTAGGACTCACTAGTAAGTCAAAATGTCTCTGTAGTCTGCGTGATTAAATGAATGATACAGAAAATCTAACCAAATCCTTTCACACTGAAAGAAAAAAATAGCATCTTTTCCCACCAGACACTCAAGGCTATTATTTGATTCCTACGTTGTGAAAGTTTTCAACTTATTTTTATTTTTCCAAATAAAAATAAGGAAATTTTTTCCAAATAAAAATAAGGAAATAAGGAAAAAAAACAGCCTTTTCCCATGAGATTGAAAGAAACTTTGTTACATTTACACTATCTGAATTAGAACACATGCCTAGAAATGTTTAATAACAAATTTATTTGTCTCCTCTTAGATATTCAGCCTGAGCATGACTTCATTGAACATAAGCAGAGAGATCAGTGTAGACAGTTCTGGCAAGCTGGAATTCCCAAGAGGAAAGAAAATAAAAAGCAAAATGATTGCCAAATTACTTTAAATTGTTGCTCTACCCACATTTCAAAAATGATGGCAGATGATGCCAGCTATCCCGTTCACGATGCCTATGAAATATGATGCATATAAGAAGAGTTTTCAGACTAAAGAATCCCATGCCATCCACCCTATACAGACAGATGAGAGCTATAAAATACTCTATAAAACAAGTAATACCACTGAACATTCAAAAAATTTATGCTTGTGAAAAGATCGCGAGTATCCATATCAAAATCAGCATTCAGACCTAAATCTTCATGAGAGAACACATAGTTTAGAGAAAATAAATCAACAAGCAGAATGTGAAAAAACAATATCCGAAATACAAAGTCTCAGTGGATGTCAACTAAGTCACACAGAGGAACAAACCTTAGAAAGTAATGAATGGAGAAAAAGTTGTTTAGGTAAATCAAGTCTCATGAAATATGCAGAGGTTCACAGAGCAGAGAATAATAAAATGTTCTCAAACACATCTCCTCTGAATCATCATCAGAGAAGGTACGCAGAAGAGAAACCCTTGGACTGTGAAGTATGTGGGAAAAATTTTCAAATGGAAGTCATACCTCATTAATGGGAAAATTCACAAATCAAAGATACTGTGTCAGTGTAAAGCTTTTGGTAAAACTTTCTTAATGGAGTCAAACCTCACTGGTCATACGAGAATTCCCACAGGAGAAAAACCCCTATGAATGTAAAGAATGTAGGAAAACTTTCTCACAGCGATCATACCTCACTCAGCATATAAGAATTCACACAGGAGAAAAAACCCTATGAATGTAAAGAATGTAGGAAAACTTTCTCACAGCGATGCATACCCTCACTCAGCATATGAGAATTCACACAGGAGAAAAACTCTATGAATGTAAAGAATGTAGGAAAACTTTCTCACAGCGATCATACCTTACTCAGCATATGAGAATTCACACAGGAGAAAAAACCCTATGAATGTAAAGAATGTAGGAAAACTTTCTCAAGGATAGCAAACCTCACTCAGCATATGAGCATTCACACAGGAGAAAAAGCCTATAAATGTAAAGAATGTGGGGAAATGTTCTCATGGAAGACAAGTCTCAGTCGACATTTGAGAATTCACACAGGAGAAAAACCCTATGAATGTAAAGAATGTGGGAAAACTTTCAGACGGATGTCAAACCTCACTCAGCATATGAGAATTCACACAGGAGAAAAACCCTATGAATGTAAAGAATGTGGGGAAATGTTCTCATGGAAGACAAACCTCACTCAGCATATGAGAATTCACACAGGAGAAAAACCCTATGAATGTAAAGAATGTGGGGAAATGTTCTCATGGAAGACAAACCTCACTCGACATTTGAGAATTCACACAGGAGAAAAAACCCTATGAATGTAAACAATGTAGGAAAACTTTCACATATAAGATCTGCCTCACTCAGCATATGAGAATTCACACAGGAGAAAAACCCTATGAATGTAAAGAATGTAGGAAAACTTTCTCACAGCTATCATACCTCACTCTGCATATGAGAAATCACACAGGAGAAAAACCCTATGAATGTAAAGTATGTAAGAAAACTTTCAGACAGATGTCATACCTCACTCAGCATATGAGAATTCACACAGGAGAAAAACCCTATGAATGTAAAGAATGTAGGAAAACTTTCTCATATAAGATCTGCCTCACTGTGCATATGAGAATTCACACGGGAGAAAAACCCTATGAATGTAAAGAATGTAAGAAAACTTTCAGACGGATGTCATACCTCACTCAGCATATGAGAATTCACACAGGAGATAGACTCTATAAATGTAAAGAATGTAGGAAAACTTTCCCACAGAAGTCAACTCTTACTCATCATATGAGAATTCACACAGGAGGAAAACCCTATGAATGTAAAGAATGTGGGGAAATGTTCTCATGGAAGACAAGCCTCACTCGACATTTGAGAATTCACACAGGAGAAAACCCTTATGATAGTAAAGAATGTAGGAAAGTATTCACAAGGAACTCACCATCATTTAATAAGAGATATGGGGCCGGAGCTATAGTCTAGAGCCGAGGGCATTTGACTTGCACGTCACTGACCTGGGTTCGATCCCCACCATCTCATATGGTCCCCGCATACCACCTGGTGTAATTCCTGAGCACAGAGCCAGAAGTAAACCCTGGGCATCGCCAGGTGTGGCCCAAAAAGGCAAAAATAATATATAAATAAAGTAAAAGAGATCTTTCCTATATGTATGAGCCAATGATACCTTTGTTGTCTTCAAGACAGAGAAATCTAAGAATTCTCCCCCTCAACAATTTCAAGGTGGTTCTGGAGTCAGTAGGGAGTAGCATTCCTGAAAGCTTTATATACCTCACTAGCATAGAAAATTAAAAGGACTCCTGAAAGATCTTAAGAGGAATCCACCTCCTAACTGAGTTGTCTATTGTTATTTAAAATGGATGTTTTTTACAGTAGTTCTCAACATGGATTATGTTCTTTTTTTTTGTCCAACAAGTCATCCTTACCCTAATAGAGTCATTCATATATAGTTGCATTATCTAATATCTATGTGATATGAAGTTTCAATCATAGAGATGGATATTTCATAGGTTTTTTTTTCCTGTTTTTGGTCACACCTGGCCATGCTCAGGGTTTAGTCCTGATTCTCCACTCAGTCATTACCCCCGACACCATATGGGATGCCAAGCATCAAACCCAGGTTGGTCGTGTTCAAGACAATACACGCTGGACTAATGCTCGGCTGATACTTTCATTTAAAATATTGTCACTACTCATGAATTAAATAGTAAATGGGGTTAAGTGTCTCATTTGAAATTCTGGTTAATTTTTTTTTGTCAGACATAAGAAGAATATAACATTTTCTGATTCATATAATGTGAATTGCAGAAATATTGGCTTAAAATTTGATTTCTTAAGGTTTTCCTGTACTTGACCTGATAATATTAAGGTTTTTTGTTTTTTGCTTTTTGGGTCACACTAGCATTGCTCAAGAATTAATCCTTCTTCTGCACTCAGGAAACACCCCCTGGCAGTGCTTGGGGGACAATATGGGATGCCAGAGATATAACAGGTCAGCCGTGTGCAAGGAATACACAATACCTGCTGTGCTATCGTTCCAGCTCCTCGGGTATATTTTTTAATGATTTTTCTACTAAGTAACTTATGTTTGAAAACTGCTACATTTTATATTTTATCAATTATGACTGAATGAGTGGAGCAGTGTCTGTCTGCAGCCTTCAACCTTGGGCTGCAGAGATGGTATAAGGTTAAGAAAATTTTCTTCAATGCAGCCTATCTTAGTACAATCCAGGGCCCCTTCTATGGTTACCCAAGCCCCACCGGAATGATTCCTGAGCACACATTCTCTTATACCTCTGAGCTCTGTGCTTTGAGTCAGAAGCTTTGTGCATGTTCCCAGGAGTTTTTCAAAACCCAAAAAGAAAACAGCCACCCAGGCCATATGGGTTCTATGTGCACACTCCGACTCATTTGCAGTTTTCAAACCAAAGATTTACAAAGATATTGTGGGAATCTTAAGTTTGCTACCCCATCTGATTGGATGTCATTCAATAAAAGGAAGAGGTTAAAAGATTACTGTTACATGTGAACTCAGAAATAAGGCTCCCGACTCTAAGCCACACACATGGGATTTGGATGTTTCCTTGATACTGACTTTGCAGGCGATAGAATTTTAAAAAATAGAGTTGTATCATTTAATCCAGCTGGCCTTTGCATTGTTCATGAAAGCACTACCTTCATCCCTAAAAAAGCTAGCAATGCTTACCGCAGACAGTGATGGAAAGCTAGTAAGATGGCTCAGAGGGTCAGAGTCTGTGGTTTGCAGTTGCAGTTCTGGGTACTGACTGTAGTGCATGAAAACATGAGAGAAGTGCCTGAGACACACAGTCATCACAGAGCAACATGGTGTGTCCCTCCCTGTTGGAATACAGTTCTCAATATCTCAGGTTTTAATTGAAGGTGTTATTTCCACTCCCACAGGCAGTTAAATTATTTGAAATTCACCCATTCTAGTGCTAGTGGCTGACCTTTTGGTCACCGCACTCTTATTCCTACTCAGGTCCCTGCCTAACTCTAACCCTTTCTCTGTGATGTGCATAGTTGACCTTCTCAATAATTTTGAGTTTTGCATTGTGTATCAAATTTTGCTTTTCTCTCTCTTTTTTTTTTCCTTTTTTTGGGTGACACCCAGCAATGCTCAGGGGTTTCTCCTGGCTCTGCACTCAGGAATTTCTCCTGGCGGTGCTCGGAGGACCATATGGGATGCCGGGGATTGAACCTGGGCCACCATGGACCAGCCATGTGCAAGGCAAACGCCCTACCCGCTGGACTATCAGTGCAGCCCTTTGCTTTTCCCTTTATGCCTTTCTTTTTATTTTATTTTTTTAGATTTTTTTTCTTCATAACCAGTGATACTCAGGGATTACACTTGGCTCTGCATTCAGGAACTACTGTTGAAGTGCTCGGGGAATATATTGAATATCGGGGATTGAACCCATATGGGTCGTGTGCAAGGCAAACACCCTGCCTTCTGTGCTGTGGCTTTTCCCTGCCTTTGGCATATTCTTATGTTCCAGCAGTGTCCCTTTTTTATAGAAACAAAAAGGCCGTTAAAGCTATTTATCTGAAATATTTACTCCTGAGTATCTGTCATATTTCCTATCGTTGACTTCAAAAGTTCCTTACACCCAAAGAAAGGGTCCCATCACGGAAATTGGATTAACTCACAGCCTGCCATAAGGAAGCTACCCTGCTTCAACATGGGACAGACCAAGCGCCATAAAAAGGTTAAGACCACATTCATGAGCGCATGGAACAATAGTCCAGTGCATAGGGTGAGTTTGCATATGTCCAAACTAGGTTTGGGCCTCAGCATCCCATATGGTCCCCTGAGCACCGCTTGGAGCAGTTCCTGAGTCAATAGTAACCCCTGAGCATTTCTTGTGTGACCCAAAAAAGGGAAAAGAAGAAAAACCATGTTTCTGAATAAATTCTGTTATCACCCAATGATATGCAACTTATTTAGGACCTTTCTCAGGCTAGGATTTTAGTCTGGAATATTGGATGACATATCCCTTGAAAAATCACCCTTTAGCATAAATCCAGAGAGAGCTTTTTAAGCTTCATTCATGGTGTAGGTAAGAGTTTTTCTGTTACTGTGTTTATAAATGAATGGGTAGAAATATTTTTTTTTTTTTTGAGTCACACCTAGCAATACTCAGGAATTACTCTTGAGTCTGCACTCAGGAATTTTATTTTGCTTTTGCCTTTTGGTCACACCCAGCAATGCTCAGGGGTTACTCCTTTCTGTTTGCTCAGGAATTACTCCTGGAGGTGGTCCAGGACCATATGGGATGCCAGGGATTGAGCCTGGGTTGGCCACGTGTAAGGAAAATGTCCTACCAGCTGTACTATCGCTCTGGCCCCTGCACTCAGGAATTATTTCGGCAGTCCTCGGGAGATGAAGCAGATGGGTATCAAATCCAGCTCAACCATGTAAAAGGCAAATCCTTTTGATGATGAAGCTGGGTATCAAATTCAGCTCGACCATGTAAAAGGCAAATGCTGTGTGCGATTTCTTTGGCCCTTAGAAATATTATCAAGATGTAACTTTAATTTGATTTTTTTTTATCAGCAAAGGAAAGGGGGAAATTGTGCCTTTAGTTGGAATTTCACTTTTGCATAGCAGAATTATAGCCCCAGGGCAAGATTGCATCCCTGGGGGCACAGTCCCATTATACTGTCCCCACAAGATAAGGGCTTTTACTACTGCTCATTGTTACAGGATTAAAGTTCTATAACCTCTCTGTAACCCCCCAATCCTTTTCTGTGCCTCTGTAACTAGTACACTTGTATTAAAGGTTACTGATTAAAAACAGGCCTGTGGTCCTTTTTCTTTATCACTTGGGCAGAGGGTCATAAGCCGAAACTCTACAAGAACCCTGCCTAACCTCAACTTGCTGGGGACCCCACGAAATCCCAATACCTCTCTACTAATAAGACTTGAAGTTGCACTAATAATAACATAGTAAAGGTGTCATCGGATAGAAACAAACTTTTCCTTCTCTGTTACTGCCAGAGGGATGGTAAAGAAACAGTATTTAATCCATCACAATAATCTACTGATTTCTAGGAGTCAGTGTGGTGAGGCGGGGCATACTATAAAGAAATCATAGGCTCACTGACCGCATTTACCTTTTTCCAGTCAGCATTCTCCATTTTCCTGATTTTTATTATGAAAACAGGAGTTCCAGGGGCTATGGCTCAATATGCTCTCTTTCTAATTTCTCCCTCACAAGTTGTTTTAGTACCTCTGATTTTTCTTGACTCGGGGATCCTGTTCCAACTGGACAGAGTGGATTTCCATACCCAGGGTATGGGCTGAGGACGAGTAGAACAGCAGTCTAAGTCATAATTTGGACACTCGCACTCTATTTGATTGGCCTCAATAATGGTCTGATTAGATGGCTAAATATTATGAATAGTGTGGAGATCTGCAAGAGATCTGTGCCCCGCCACTGAATTGATTACTTGAATCACGTTATTCATAGATGTGCTGGCGTGGGTGCCAGTAATGTTTCCATTTGACCCTATCACATGACAATGTAGCCCAATGGGATCTGGTTGCTTCAGGAATACCAAGAACTTCAAACCATTTGCTCAGGGACGATGAGATGTGACCATCTTGTGGGCGGGTGGGATGTGATCTTTTGACATTCCTTGAGATCCAGTCCGTAATAGCTCTAATCCAGCGGTTGTCTCCAAATCGCATTACATGTCCAGCCCATCTGATTTTCAAAGCCTTGGCAAACGAGACAGTGTCCCTGACCCTGGAACAGTGATGGAGGTTGGAACTCCAGATTCCTTCTCTCACTTGAGTGAGGTGTGATATTCCAAGCATAGCTCTTTCGATTCCTCTCTGGGAGGCCCGAATAGTATTCTCATCCTGCTTTCATAGTGCCCAGGTTTCTGAGGCATATATCAATGCCTGGAGAACGGTGGAGTCGAAGAGATGTGCCCAGGGCTGGCAATTCTTTTGTCCTTTTTAGCTATTTCTGCGATGCCTTTGAAGGTATTCCATGCCACTCTCTTCCTCCTGCGCAGCACAGGTTTTAGGTCGTTCATCATATTGACTTCTCGACCTAGGTACACATAACTGCTGCATTCAGAGTTGTCTGTTCCATTGAGAGTGAATGGGACCAGTGGAAATAGTTCATTTCTCATGAACATAGATTTGTGGCATCGCTTCTCTGCACCAACAAGAAGCAATGGTGCAGAGAAGCGATAAAAGAAGACCTCAAAGACAGAAGAGCAGAAATTCTGGAAGATGCAGCAGAAGCCGGGAAAAGCATTCGCACTGCCCGCCTGTCCTTCGCCAACTATTAGACCAAGATGACTGCCCTCCGACGCCCTGATGGATCTATCACATCTTACAGAAAGGCTATGGAGAAGATTATCCAGGACTTCTACTCAAATCTCTTTGATAGTCACATCCACCTGCCCACATACCAAATTCCACAGGATGGATATGTCATTCCCAACGTTCTCCCTTCTGAAATCCAACATGCCATTTTCTCGGTAAAGACGGGAACAGCACCAGGCCCAGACAAAGTCAGACCTGAACACCTGAAGAATCTGCCGTCGGTACTCATCAATACACTAGCTCGGTTCTTCACACGCTACCTGTCCGAATGCAAGGTGCCCTCACAATGGAAAACCAGCAGGACAGTTCTACTGTTCAAGAAGGGGAGACATTCACGACATCGGCAACTATCGCCCCATCTGCCTGTTGTCCGTCATCTACAAGCTGTTTACATGAGTCATCCTGAACAGGATTAGCAGAACACTAGATGAAGGACAACCATGCGAGCAAGCAGGCTTCCAGAAAGGATTCAGCACAATCGACCATATCCACACAGTAACCAAGCTCATTGAGGCTTGTAGGGAGTACAAGATGCTGCTCTATCTCATGTTCATTGATTTACAGAAAGCCTTTGATTCTGTGGAGACTGAAGCAATCATCGAAGCTCTAGCCAAACAGGGTGTTCAAACCCAATACATCAAGATCCTTCGTGAGCTGTATTACGGATTCACCACCAGGATCTCACCATTCTACAAAGAAGTGATCATTAATGTGAAAAGAGGGGTTTAACAGGGTGATACCATTTCACAAAAACTCTTCAGTGCCACCCTCGAGAAAATAATGCGACAATCAGAATGGGAAGGAATGTGAGTGAAGATAGATGTTCGGCAACTACACCACCTCCACTTCGCTGTTGAGATCGTTCTAATAACACCAAACATTAGCCAAGCAGCACAAATTCTGGCTGACTTCGATTGAGAATGTGGAAAGATAGGTCTACAGCTGAATCTAAAGAAAACTATGTTTATGAAAAATGTACTCGTTCCAGAGGCCCCATTCACTCTCAATGGAACAAACATCTCTGAATGCAGCAGTTATGTGTACCTCGGTCGAGAAGTCAACATGATGAACGACCTTAAACCTGAGCTGCTTGGAGGAAGAGAGCAGTTTGGAATGCCTTCAAAGGCATCGAAGAAATAGCTAAAAAGGACAAAGAACCTCCGGCTCTGGGCACATCTCTTTGACTCCACCATTCTCCCTGCATTAACATACGCCTCAGAGACCTGGGCCCTACGAAAGCAGGATGAGAATGCTATTTGGGTCTCCCCAGAGAGGAATCGAAAGAGCTATGCTTGGAATATCACGCCTCACTCAAGTGAGAGAAGGGATCCGGAGTTCTGACCTACATTGCTGTTCCACAGTCAGGGATGCTGTCTCGTTTGCCAAGGCATCGAAAATCAGATGTGCTGGACATGTAATGCGATTTGGAGACAACCGCTGGACTAGAGCCATTACCGACTGGATCCCACGGGATGAAAAGATCACATGGCCGCCCACCTACAAGATGATCAGACTTCCTTGTAAAGACACTGAAGGAACGTTTTGAGGCTCTTCGTATTCCTGAATCAACCAGATGCCATTGGGCTACATTGGCACGTTATAAGGTCCAATGGAAATGTTACTGGCGCCCGCTCTAGCAAATCGATGAATAACTGGATTCAAGTGATCAAGTGATAGTTTTGTTGAGATTCAGCTGTAGACCTATCTTTCCGCATTCTCAAAGTCAGCATTTGTGCCGCTTGGCTAATGTTTGGTGTTATTAGAACGATGTCATCAACAAGCGTAGGTGGTATAGATGCCGTCTATCTTCAGTCCCATTTCTTCCCATTCTAATTGTCGCATATTTGTTCTCAAGGGTGGTGCTGAAGAGTTGGTGAAATGGTATCACCCTGCCGAACCCCTCTTTTCACATCAATGATCACTTCCTTGTAGAATGGTGAGATCCTGGTGGTGAATCTGTAATACAGCTCACGAAGGAACTTGAATAGATATCTGAATAGATTCGGGAAAATAAAAGGTGGTGAATTTCATGATTGCCTGCCAGGGCTTTCACATATGAAATGTTGCTGTCTGTTTTATTCACTCTGGTGCCTAATTACCCTAATCTTTTCAGCTAGACTCACACTCAAGGGCTTTAGGACATTTTGAAGATATATCTTTGTATTGGGATTTCTCTAGGTGAGATTCTTCCTGGAAAGAAAGAAATTGAGCAATTTCAAGGTAGTATGGTGGGGCAGTATTGTGCCTTCAGACACCAGCCTTTTGTGTTGAAAGGTCCTGTAAACTTCATATCCTGTCTCTCAGTCGGGAGCCACTGGGGTCCCCAACAATACCCGGAAATGAGTTCCCTTGTACCTTTGAAGTCAGCGGGACATGGATGAAAACTCAGGAATCCGGCACACTATCACAGGTTCTGATATACAACCCGAGAGCAAGCTAAACCCCGCACTTTGGGTTCCCGGCTGTGCCCTGGCCACGTGTATGCCAAGATTGCTGCCACTATGTGTTGAGGCCCAACAGAGCAGAGAGGCAGAAGTCAAGGGAAGCCAAATGGCAAAAGGCCATTTCTCCCAGCTTATGTTATATTTGATACCTGCCAAAACTTCCTAGCCTGGCCCATTGTGGGCAGGGCTATCTGGAGATGAAGGCAGGTAAAGGACTCTCTTGACTGCCCACCACTTCTTTGGGTCTCAAAAGCATCCAGAGGAAACTCGCTTACCATAATTGCCACCATTTTTAAGGTTCAGACTCCATAGATCAGAGCCCCACTCAAGAGAAGTTGATCTGAATCCTGGCTCACCAGACCCCCACACAACAGAGCAGCCGATTTCTCTGTCTTGTCCTGTGAGGTTGGTGGATCCGCACACAAACTGCCTCCAGGCTATCAGCCTTTATGCAGAGACTGACACAAGGGGGAGAGCTGCCACCCGGCTCTCCCCCTAGCACATCAAGCTAGTGGAACAAATTACATTCTAGAAACTCAGAAAGTAAGTTCAAGAACAGAATTTAGCCAGATCTCCCATTATTAAGAATAGGGAAGTGTCGGGAAGCCATTGGGGTCCCCAACAGTGTCAGAGCAGACGTTCTTTTCTACCCCCGAGCACGCGGGGGAACAGATGAAAACTCACGAGTCCAGTGCAGTTCGGAAAAGGCTTTTAATAGTACAAAAGCTCTTCCACAGCACTCCAATATAATGAACAAACTCTAGCTCTGGTCCGAACTTAGACCTTACAAAAGAGCCTAAGTCTCCCACCAAAGAGAGGGGATCTCCCCGAGATGAGTCCTACCCAGAAGAAGGAGCACAAGGCCAAAGAGCCGCAAAGCAAAAGGCCGAGGAGCCAATAGCCAAAAGCGAAAAGTCGAAAGGGGCATCAAGTCAGTTCCCTTATATACACCAAAGTAATCCAGGGAGGTTCGTGTCAACAAAGAACCCTAAACAGAGTGTAGAAGAGCAGTGCCACACCCTATTGCAGGTATTAACAAAGGTTCTCATGGAAGACAAACCTCACTCAGCATATGAGAATTCACACAGGAGAAAAACCCAATGAATGTAAAGAATGTGGGGAAATGTTCTCATGGAAGACAAACCTCACTGGACATTTCAGAAGTTACACAGGAGAAAAACCCTATGAATGTAAAGAATGTAGGAAAACTTTCACATATAAGATTTGCCTCACCATATGATAATTCACACAGGAGAAAAACCCTATGAATGTAAAGAATGTAGGAAAACTTTCTCATATAAGATCTGCCTCACTGTGCATATGAGAATTCACACGGGAGAAAAACCCTATGAATGTAAAGAATGTAAGAAAACTTTCAGACGGATGTCATAGCTCACTCAGCATATGAGAATTCACACAGGAGAAAGACTATATAAATGTAAAGAATGTAGGAAAACTCGGAGTCGGAGCGATAGCCCAGTGGGTAGGTTGTTTGCCTTATACACCCGCCAGCCTATGCCGGCCTGGGTTCGATCTCCGGCATCCCATATGGTCCCCCGAGCACCGCCAGGAGTAATTCCTGAGCAAAGAGCCAAGAGTAACCCCTGAGCATCGCCGGGTGTGACCCCAAAAAGCAAAAAAAAAAAAAAATGTAGGAAAACTTTCCCACACCGAAGTCAACTCTTACTCATCATATGAGAATTCACACAGGAGAAAAACCCTATGAATGTACAGAATGTGGGGAAATGTTCTAATGGTAGACAAGCCTCACTCGACATTTGAGAATTCACACAGGAGAAAACCCTTATGACAGTAACGAATGTAGGAAAGTATTCACAAGAACTCACCCATCACTTAATAAAAGAGATATGGGGTCAGAGCTATAGTCTAGAGCTGAGGGCATTTGACTTGCACGTCACCGACTTGAGTTTGATTCCCACCATCTCATATGGTCCCCTGCATACCACCAGGGATAATTCCGGAGCACAGAGCCAGGGAGTAACCCCTGCGCATCACCAGGTGTGGCCCAAAAAGGCAAAAATAATATATAAATTAAAAGAAATATATAGAATGATTTCCTATATGTATGAACCAATGATACCTTTGTTGTCTTTAAGACAGAGAAATCTAAGAATTCTCCCCCTCAACAATTTCGAGCTGGTTCTGGAATCAGTAGGGAGTAGCATTCCTGAAAACTTTATATACCTCACTAGCATAGAAAAATAAAGGACTCCTGAAAGATCTTAAGAGGAATTCACGTCCCGACTGAGTTATCTATTGTTATTTAAAATGGATGTTTTTTTTCATCTTACAGTAGTTTTCAACACGGATTTTGTTCTTTTTTTTTGTCCAACAAGGCATCTTTACCCTAATAGTCATACATATATAGTTGTGTTATCTAATATCTATGTGATATGAAGTTTCAATCATAGAGAAGTATATTTCAATGTTTTTTTTTCCTGTTTTTGGTAACACCTGACCATGCTCAGGGTTTACTCCAGATTCTCAACTCAGTCATTACCCCTGGACACCATATGGGATGCCAAGCATTGAACCCAGGTCGGTCGTGTTTCAGACAATACATGCTGGACTGTTGCTCCGGTTGATGCTTTCATTTAAAATATTTTCACTACTCATGAATTAAATACTAAATAGGGTTAAGTGTCTAATTTGAAATTTTGGTTAATTTTTTTTGTCAGACATAGAAGAATATGATAACAGTCTCTGATTCATATAATGTGAATTGCAAAATATTGTCTTAAAATTTGATTTCTTAAGGTTTTCCTGTACTTGACCTGATAATATTGAGGTTTTTGTTTTTTGCTTTTTGGGTCACACCGGCATTGCTCAGGAGTTAATCCTTCTGCACTCAGGAAACACCCCTGGCGGTGCTTGGGGGACAATATGGGATGCCGGGATTATAACAGGTCAGCCGTGTGCAAGGAATACACAATACCTGCTGTGCTATCGTTCCAGCTCCTCAGGTATATTTTTTAATGATTTTTCTACTAAGTAACTTATGTTTGAAAACTGCTACATTTTATATTTTATCAATTATGACTGAATGAGTGGAGCAGTGTCTGTCTGCAGCCTTCAACCTTGGGCTGCAGAGTTGGTACAAGGGTTAAGAACGTTTTCTTGAATGCAGCCTATCTTAGTACAATCCAGGGCTCCTTCTATGGTTACCCAAATCCCACCCGAATGATTCCTGAGCATACATTCATAATACCTCTGAGCTCTGTGCTTTGAGTCAGAAGCTATGTGTGTATTCCCAACCATCTATCTTCACTTCCATTCCTTCACATTCCTTCCCATTCTAGTTGTCGAATGATGTTCTCGAGGATGGCGCTGAAGAGTTTTGGTGAAATGGTATCACTATGCCGAACCCCTCTCTTTGACATCAATGATCACTTCCTTGTAGAATGGTGAGATACAAGTGGTGAATCCGTAATACAGCTCACGAAGGATCTTGATGTATTGGGTTTGAACACTCTGTTTGGCTAGGGCTTCGATGACTGCTTCAGTCTCCACAGAATCAAAGGCTTTCTTTAAATCAATGAACGTGAGAGAGAGTGGCATCTTGTACTCCCTACAAACCTCAATGAGCTTGGTTACCAGGTCGATGTGGTCGATTGTGCTGAATCCTTCCGGAAGCCAGCTTGTCTCGCATGGTTGTCCTTCATCTAGTGTTCTGCCAATCCTGTTCAGGATGACTCGTGTAAACAGCTTGTAGATGACGGACAACAGGCAGGTGGGGCGATAGTTGCCGATGTCGTGAATGTCTCCCTCTCCTTGAACAGTAGAACTGTCCTGCTGGTTTTCAATGGGAGGGCACTTTGCTTTCGGACAGGTAGCGTGTGAAGAACCGAGTTAGTGTATTGATGAGTACCGATTGCAGATTCTTCAGGTGTTCGGGTCTGACTTTGTCTGGACCTCTTGCTGTTCCCTTCTTTACCGACGATGGCATATCGGATTTCAGAAGGGAGAATGTTGGGAATGACATATCCATCCTGTGGAATTTGTTATGAGGGCAGGTGGATGTGGCTATCAAAGAGATTTGAGTAGAAGTCCTGGATAATCTCCATTGCCTTTCTGGAAGATGTGATAGATCCATCAGTGCATCAGAGGGCAGACATCTTGGTCTTATAGTTGGCGAAGGACAGGTGGATGGAGCGAATGCTTTTCCCGGCTTCTGCTCTATCTTCCAGTATTTCTGCTCTTCTGTCTTTGAGGTCTTTTTATCGCTTCTCTGCACCGCTTTGCAAGCTTGGACGTTAGCATTTGGTCGCCTGAGGCTCTTGCCCTTGCCATGTTGTCGAATGAGCTCGAGAGTTTCTGAAGACAGGTGTCCTTTTTAAGTCTTTCTCTCAGCATTCTTCGCACAATCGTGGAGGTGCTGAACCAGTTGGTTGTATTCTTCATCGTGTCTTCAATGATGGTATCTTCCCATGTTGCTGCAATGGTGCCGAAGAGTTCCCAGTTGGTTGTCATTCTGGGAGTTCTCTTCTTAAACTTTACAGCCTTTTCTCCCCATTGCATGAAGTAGAATTTTGCATGAAGGAGACGGAGGTCCGATCCTATTTGGAATTTGGGGACGACAGCAACATTAGTCAGACAAAACCATTGATTGAAGATCATGTGGTCAATTTCATTGTGAATCTGTCCACCAGGAGATTCCCATGTCCAACATTTCGGTTCAGCCTTCTGGAACTGTGAGTTCCTATGAATGGTCTTCGTGGACATGATGAACCCAGATAGTCTCTCACCCTGTTGGTTCCATTCTAGGGCATGGGTCCCGATGTGGAGTTCTTCAGCTGACCTTCTCGGTCTTATCTTGGCATTAAAATCACCAACTATGATCTTGTAGAAGGTGTGATCATTTTTATAGAACTCCAGTTCCATGTAGAATTTCTCAATTCTGAGAGAGCCCCACAATGTAATGAGAGTATAGTGCTCGCATGGCAGAGCCTGGCATGCTGTCAGATTGTGTTCGATATGCCAAAACCAGTAACAAAAAATGTTTATTTCCCTGACCCGAAAGAGACCTTTAATACGGCAGCAGTAAGAAAGGTGAACAAGCAGTGCCTGATAAAATTTCATGGCCAACCTATGCTGCCAAACAAAGAAGGACTAAAATGACTGTCTCAATGCACTCAATGCACTAAATGACTGTTTCAATGCACGACGCTGGCATCTGAAGCATATATCGAGAATCTGATGGTGCAAGCGCAAAAAGATCAAGTACGACATCATTGGTCTGACTAGACGAGGTGGTGTCAGTTGCATCATGCTGTATTTGACAACCGGAGAAGAATTGTTCCTTGGAACATGCAATGAAAGAGGGCGCGCGGTGGCATTGGTGTCCTTGTCAACTCAAACATGGCCGTCAACATTGATTCATTTGAATGCCTAACAAACCGGATAGGATGATTACACTTGAATACATGTGGCCCACTGCCAGCAATTTCTATCTTCATTGTCTACGCACCAACATCCACATACAAGGAAGATGAAATTGAGAAATTCTACCCTCAAGAACATCATGTAATAATTAGAATGGGAAGGAATGGGATTGAAGATAGATCATCGGCAACTACCAACCACCTCTGCTTTGCCGATGACATCGCTCCAATAACAACAAACATTAGCCAAGAGGCACAAATGCTGGCCGACTTTGATCAAGAATGTGGAAAGATAGGTCTACAGCTGAATCTCAACAAAACTATGTTTATGAAAAATGAACTAGTTCCAGAGGCCCCATTCACTCTCAATGGAACAGACATCTCTGAATGCAGCAGTTATGTGTACCTTGGTCGAGAAGTCAACATGGTGAATGACCTAAAACCTGAGCAGCGCAGGAGGAAGACAGCGGCTTGGAATGCCTTTTAAAAGCATTGAAGAAATAGCTGAAAGGACTAAGAACCTCTGGCTCTGGGCACATCTCTTTGACTCCCCCATTCTCCCTGCATTAACATACGCCTCAGAGACCTGGGCCCTACGAAAGCAGGATGAGAATGCTATTCGGGTCTTCCAGAGAGGAATCAAAAGAGCTATGCTTGGAATATCACGCCTCACTCAAGTGAGAGAAGGAATCCTGAGTTCTGACCTCTGTTGCTATTCCAGAATCAGGGACGGTGTCTTGTTTGCCAAGGCATCAAAAATCAGATGGGCTGGACATGAAATGCGAGTTGGAGACGACCATTGGACTAGAGCCTTTACCGACTGGATCCCACGGGATGTCAAAAGGTCACGTGGCCTCCCACCTACAATATGTTCAGACTTCCTTGTCAAGACCGTGAAGGAACAGTTTGAGGCTCTTCATATTCCCGAATCAACCAGATGCCATTGGGCTACATTGGCACGTGATAGGGTCCAATGAAAATGTTACTGGCCCCCGCTCGACAAATGGATGAATAACGAGATTCAAGTGATCAAGTGATATGTAAACCTTGGATTATTAAGACGTGACATTTACTGTCCTTTCTGACCTTTTTCAGCCTGAAGTCTATGTTGTCAGATTCTAGTATGGCCACCCTGGCCTTTTTTTGGATGGTGTGTTTGAGTGAAGGTTTGTTTTCCAGACTTTAACTTGGAGTGTGTCTTTGCTCTTATTGCTCAGATGTGTTTCTTGAAGGCAGCAGAATGTTCGGTTCAATTTTTTTATCCATTTTACCACTCTGTGTCTCTTAACTGGCGCATTTAGACTATTGACATTGAGAGAGATTATTGTCATGAGATGTTTGTGCCATCTTTCTGATAAGTTTGTTGTTCTTGTGGGTTTAGTCTTATTTTAGATTAGCTCTTCAGCCCCCGCCTCCTTTTTT
>JAJIBD010009850.1:0-77532 GCA_021461705.1 Cryptotis parvus
CCAGGCCTCCTGCATGCAAAGCCTGTGCTCAGTCTGGTGAGCTCTTTTGGGCCCCTCACAATAAATTTTATTACCAAAAAACATTATTTTGGGGGAGGCGGAGGCTCCTAAGCAGAGTTAGGACCTCTGAGGGCCCCACTGGCCAGCAGCAGGTGGTCCAGCACAAGGACCCGAGGCTGTGATGCTGCTAGGGCCCTTGGTGCTGGGGTCTCTTGGTGGGAGCCCAGTGATGCTCGGGGCTTCCAGGGTGTACTTGGGATGCTTGGAGAACCATGTGGTGCCAGGAACGGAATCCTTTGCCATCTCCTGGGCCTCTCACAACCAACTTCATTTTTTGGGTTTTGGGTCCCACTGGCAGTGCTCAGGGAGCCACTCCTGGAGGTGCCTGGGAGGACCATACGGGATGCCGTGGATCAAACCCAGGTCAGCCGTGTGCAAGGCAAACGCCCCTACCCGCTGTGCTATGGCTCCGGCCCCATCACAGCCTGTTTTAAATACACAACGTGTCAGTGATGAGAATACTCACATTACGGTGACACAGATCCCCAGGACCTTTTCATCCTGCAAGCGGAAATTCTAACTCATTCACCACCTTCCCTCACCACCTCCCCACGCCCTGACCACGCCTGTTCGGTCCCCGTGCCGAGTGCCGGAGGCCAAACATGAATGGAATCATTTGCCTTTTTTATGACCAGCTTACTTCACCTCGCTGAGTGACCTCGTGGCCCATCCAAGCTGTAGCGTGTGAGAGAACTTCCTTCCTTTTTAAGGCCTAATAATACTCTCTCCTGGATGGGGGGCCCCATTGTGTTTATCCACCGCAGAGCCACTGTCTGAATTCTGTGGGTGTGCAAACATCCCTTTGGACCTTGCTTTCAGTTTTTTAGAGACGGATACCTAGAAAAGTATCCATGCTACCACAGTGGACATGGGTTATGATTTCTCCACATGCTCACTAACAATTGCTATTATTATTTTCTAAACTTTTTTAAATTAAATATTTTTGTTTGTTTGGGGGAGCCACACCTGGCAGTGCTCAAGATTTACTTACTCTTGGCTCTGCACTCTGGAATCACTCCTGGTGGTGCTCTGGGCAACATATGGGATGCTGGGGATCAAACCGGGTTGGCTATGTGCAATGTGCAAGACCACCGTATTCTCTCTCCATCTCCCTGCTATTATTAGTCTTTAAATAGCAGCATTCATTATTGGCACTTTTTTGAACGGAAAAAAAAGATTCTACTACCTCTTCACAGTAAAATAAAACAAATCAATTATCCACTGAAGACAAATAAAAAAATAAATCAATAGACAGGGCTTCAAAAATTATGGTCAGTAGCCTTTTCAGAAAACAATATGGACATTCCTCCAAAGACTAGAAATTGAGCTCCTGTTTGACCCAGCCATACCACTCCTGGGAACATACCCTGGGAAGCCAAAAACACACAGCGGAAACACCATCTGCACTTTTATTTTCTATTTTTGGTTTTTTGGGTCACACCCGGAGACGCTCAGAGGTTACTCCAGGCTCTTTGCTCAGGAATTACTCCTGGCGGTGCTCAGGGGACCATATGGGATGCCGGGGGATCAAACCCGGTCGGCCACATGCAAGGCAAACACCCTACCCGCTGGGCTATCGCTCCGGTCCCAGCACTTTTATTTTCATAGCAGAACTATTCACCATAGCCAGAATCTGGAAACAACCAGAGTGCCCAAGAACTGATGACTGGATAAAGAAACTTTGGTACATCTACACAATGGAATACTATGCAGCTGTTAGGAAAAATGAAGTCATGAAATTTGCCTATAAATGGAAGAACATAGAGAGGATCATGTTGAGTGAAATTAGCCAGAAGGAGAAAGACAGATAAAGAATGACTGCATCTATTTGCATGACATAAATATATGTCACTTATGTCACATATATATGTCACTTGTCTTCCCTTTGTTCATCGATTTGCTCGAGTGGGCGCCAGTAACATCTCCATTCGTTGGGAATGAGGTCCGTTATTGTTACTGTTTTGGGCATATCGAATAAACCATGGATAGCTTGCCAGGCTCTGCTGAGGCTCTGGGTTCATTCCGGGGCCCAGCCTTTTCCTATGCCAGACCATCAACCATCCAGAACCCACGGGGAAGAGACCTGGGTATAGACAAGTCTGTCTCCTGTCTGCCACCTGCCAACGCAGCCAGATACCACAGCCACACCTGCAACACTTCGAGAGGCAGTGTGTGTGTGTGTGTACACACATATGTGTGTGCGTGTATATATACATATATATAATATATAGCATGAAATATAATATGAAATATATATATATAATATGAAACCAATATCCAAGGTCAGGCAAAACATGGATCAGGAGGTCTTGTCAAAGGTGGAATCTACCACAAACATATGGGAGTCAGAAAGAGCGGAGAAGGGAACACTGTGTCGAAAGTGATAATACTAGCCTAGAAATGAGCATTGAATACAGGCAAAAGATACATACGGTAACCTCTAAATGTATGTACTATAATTCACAGTGCGTAAGAGAAGGAAGAGAGAGAGAGAGAGAGAGAGAGAGAGAGAGAGAGAGAGAGAGAAGATAAAGAACCTGCCATAGAGGCAGGCTAGGGAGAGGGAGGGAATCGGGGACATTGGTGGTGGGAAATGGGCACTTGGGGGATGGTGCTGGAACACTGAATGACGGAAACCCAAACATGAGCATCTTTGTCATTGTATATCTCACGGTGGTATAATAAAATATTAAAAACAATTACGGTCAGTGCCACAGTAAGATAAAACAACTATAAAACACTTTGCTCTATCTTTCTCCAGCCCCCTTTGAGGGAAGGGGAGAAGGATAAACTCGAGTTTTGAGTCCAGAGTAGGGGACACGGTGTGTGGGCATGGCACTGGGGCTTCCGCACGCAAAAGCACAGGCTCCCGCCAGCCAGCCCCTCTCCTGGCTTCGCCGCAGTGCCAGGCGGTGCTGCAGGGAACACAGCCACCTTCGCCCTGGCCCAAGTCCCCCTGCTTTCGGACCCACCACTTATCCCGGTGTTCATTTTATTTATTTTTCTTTTTTGGGGTCACACCTGGCAATGCTCAGGGGTTACCCCTGGCTCTTTGCTCAGGAATTACTCCCTGGCAATGCTCAGGGGACCGTTTGGGATGCCGGGGATTGAACCCGGTTTGGCCCTGTACAAGGCAAACACCCTATCTGCTGTGCTATCGCTCCGGCCCCTCTTTTTGCTTCTTGAGTAACACCTGGCTCTGCACTCAAGAATTTTTTACTCCTTGGGGCCAGAGCTGTAGCACAGTGGGTAGGGCATTTGCCTTGCCCGCGGCTGACGGGGTTCGATCCCGACATCCCATATGATCCTCTGAGCACTGCCAGGAGTAATTCCTTAGTGCAGAGCCAGGATAAGCCCTGCATATCACCAATGTCACCCCCAGAAACCTAATTAAAATAAAATGCTGTGTTGGAGATTAAATCAAGGTCAGTTGCACGGAAGCAAGAAAGGGCCTTGCAGCCCAAATTACATTTTTTTTTTGCTTTTTGGGTCACATCCGGCGACGCTCAGGGGGTTTCTCCTGGCTCTGCACTCAGGAATTACTCCTGATGGTGCTTCGGGGGGACCATATGGGATGCCGGGATCGAACCCGGGCTGACACAGGCAGGCTGCATGCAAGGCAAACGCCCTACCGCTGGGCTATCGCTCCCGGCCCCAAATTACATTTTGAAGACACTAGAGGGACCAGGGTTGTGGCTCAGTGGTACGACACCAGTCTTGCGGAGTGTGGGGGCTTTGGGTTCGATTCTCTGCACTGCCAAACACCAACAGAAGAGAGAGCAGAGCCCTGGCCTGGAGGCCATGGGTGCTCCCCTCCTGCAGAGGCCAGTGCTAGCCAGGCGGGCTGGTCAGGGAGAGACAAGCTAAATGCCTGCACGTGAGCCGTCACTGGCAGCTAGAAACGCCTCACAAGCCCTGAATGTCCAAGGAGCAGCTGGGGCCAATCCCCAGGAATGGCCATTCCGTCACACTTCTTGGGGCTGCTTCAGCCCAATGCCAAGAGTGACACATCCCTAGAAGGGGTACCGGTGTCATCTGGTGCCAATGGGAGTCAAGGACCCAGTGATGTGGGGGCAGAGAGAGAGGTAGAGAGCAGGCAGGGCGCTCATACAGCATGCAGCCAACCCAAGTTCAACCCCTACCCCACCCTCCGGTAGCCCAGATGGTCCCCTGAGCCTTGCCAGGAGTGATCATGCCTGAGCACGGGAGGCAGGTGTAAGCCCTGAGCACCACCGGGGGTGACCCCCCCCCAAAAGAAAACAAAAGAAAGTAGGGATCGGGGCCGGCATCCGCCCTTGTCAGCCTCATGCCCTCGGCCACGAGTCGGCTCTTGCCGTTCTCCTCATCACTCCGCTGCCGTGGGCCATGGGCATGCCTGTCTCAGGAGCCCCAGAGAGGCCTGCTGACTGTCCCGGCAGAGGAAGGGGACGCCGGGGCACTCTGCTTCTGCGGCCCCTCCGGCAGAGTTGCCGTGAGGCTGGAGGTGAGACGGGCAAGACAAGTCAGAACAGGCAAAGGACAGCAGGAGCCCTGCAGAGCGGCTGCCTGCGCGTAGCAGTCACAGGACCAAGGGCAGCTCTCTGAGGGCAGCTTCGGACGAGGACGTGCTCCTCCTGCTTCCCTCGGGGAGGGTCCCACTCCCGGCCTCCTTCTACTCTGGCCGGAAAGTGGTTCCACGCATGAGATGGGCTCATGGGCGGCATCCATGGGTCTTTCCTCAAACACGTACCCGGAAAGTGTTTTAAAATCACTAGAACAAGAGGAGCAGAGAGGATACAGTAGGTAGGACATCTGCCTTGCACGCAGCCAACCCGGGTTCGATCTCAGGGATTCCATACGGTCCCTCAAGCACTGCCAGGAGTAATTCCTGAGTGCAGAGCTGGGAGTAACCCTTGAACATCACCGGGTGTGACCAAAAAGCAAAACCCCAAACCAAAGCCCATAACACCAAGCTTCTAGTTCTACTTTGTAACCTGAGGAAGTGAGGGCAGAACATCAGAAGTAACTCTAAATTAGTCACAGAAAGGACAGAGCTTCAGAGCCAGGAGAACCTGCACGGCCCCCTGGGCGATGCTTGAGCTGAGGGGACAGGGATGTGGGCTGAGGGACACCCAGGGCTGGGTGGCTCCACCGAGCTCAGTGACATTCCTGTCCGGAGCTTTCCCTTCCACACACTCTTGCCATGGCTCTTTCCAAACTGAAACTGTGAACCAACCCCGCAGAGCTCTGGTGTCCCTCAGGAACTGATCTGTTTTCAGAGCCCAGCCTCGCTGGACGCGCTGGAGCCGGGGCGCTTGGCTGGGGCTGAGGGTCCCTCACTGGCCTTCCGCTTCCCAGGAACAGAGATGCTATCAGCTCCCAGGCCTGTGACCGCGCCAGCCTTTCCTCAGGGTCGTGACCTCCACTGGCGGGCGACACCACCGCCCCCACCCCGTGACTGAAGAGTCCGAGTTTTTTGGGGGCTGGCTCTAGGAACGTCAGGTTCCCAGATAAGAGGGGAAATCACATCAGCTTGCAATTACCGAGCACTGACTCCGTGCCAGCAATGGCGGCGGCCTGCCTTTGAATGCTCCAGGCCCTGTCGGAGCAGGGGAGGCAGGATGAGGAGGTGCGCCTGTCCCTGAGGACGCCCACCCCCACCCGGCGCAGCTGGCTGGGTCCTGCTTGGATCTCCAGCCTGACGTGCACCAGGGCCGGGGTCTGTAGGCGCATCCTCACAGGCGGCGCTGGGCTGGGCACAGGCTGTTTGGGGCTGAGGATTCGCTTTGCCTTTGCCAAGGTAAGGCAGGCCCTAATGACTCAAGACCCCCTTCCTTGGGAAAGGGAGAGGGGGGAAAAGTCACCTTCGGAGCCGGAGCGATAGCATAGCGGGTAGGGCGTTTGCCTTGCACGCGGCCAACCAGGGTTCGATTCCCGGCATCCCATAAGGTCCCCAAGCACCGCCAGGAGTAATTCCTGAGTGCAGAGTCAGGAGTAACCCCTGAGCATTATAGGTGTGACCCAAAAAGAAAAAAAAAAGGCGCCTTGGAAGGCCACACAGGGAAGTGCTCAGGGGGACCACCTGGAGGCCAGGGCTACTTGGTGGACCTGTGCCAGTCGCAGGGTTTAAAGGCACGACAGGAAACTCCCTGCTGCAGCAGGAGCAAGAGGCAGGTCGCGGGGTGCCTGCTCAGGGTGCAGGGGACGCGCACGGGCGCCCGCAGCCTTCGGGGGCACACAGGGTCCCTGTGTTCTGCTCTGAGAGCCCCTCAGTGCCCAATCGGGGTCTCTGCTCACTGGCGGCGGGACACAGTGAGGCTACGGCGGGAACATGGAGAACAGTGAACAAAGCACTGGCCACTCCCTTCTTTTTCATTTTTAGATCCTGTGTCTTAGGGCTGGGACGCAGAGGGCCAGACATCAAGGCGAGGCTCTCCGTGCCTAGGTGCCTGCTGGAATCTCTCTCCAGACCAACCGGAAGAATGCTGGCTACACAAATTTGACGATGCTGACTTTATCTAACGGCAGGGCTTGTTAGAAACAAATCCGAGAGAGAGAGAACTAGACACATTACTGCGAGGTTTTCACTGGTAAAGTTCCTGTAATGCATTAAACAACAAAACAGTGCTTTACTTCCCAAAAATACATATCCTTTTGCTAGACACATATTTAAGCTGAATGGAGAGAAATAAATAAGCTCATCCCTGACCAAAAGTTACCGCCCACTTTAGTCGTGTAACACTCTGGGATGGCTCCTGTTCACACGCTTTCCTCTGAGAGATGCGCCGCGAGCCGTTCATTCAGCCTTTACGGACCCCGCTGGGTCTCTCCGGGGCTTGGCTCGGGAACAAAGCCACCGCAGGCACAGGCAAGGGGCAGTTTTGTGAGGCTATTTTTAGCACACAGGGAGGCAGCCAAGGGCAACAGTCCCCACGGGGAGATTCTTTATGAACAAGTGATCAGAGCTAAACTTGGGATGAAAAGTTCCTCCAAGGTGGGACTGGGGTGGGGCGGGGGTCTAACGAGCAGACCCCTAAATACTATCAAACGTGGATATCAAACATGATCAGCGACGGGGAGAAAGGCGGGTGAGCAGCGAGACTACAAAGGGTCGCATTTATAGCGTCTTGTCACAGGGAATGCTGGAAATTAAATAAGGCTGTTTCTAGCTGCCGCTGCTATCAATTAGCCGGCGGCCACTTCCCAGGCCCTAATGAGTGCCACATGCAGCCCGGGCACGATTACCTCTGGGCCTGCTAACGCCAACACGGAGGCTGGAGCTGCAGCCTGCCCTCAGCGGAGGGCTTCCCTGCGAGTCCGACTTTGTTTTGCCGAGTGGAAGGATTCAGCATGGCAGAATATTCGCTAATTGAGCCTAGTTCCGTTCCTCAGACATATGAACCAGGTTATAGACTGTGCAGTCACTTAACCTTCTCGTCCCCCAAATACGTGCTGGCAATGACTTGCTCCTTGGGCGCCCTGCTCCTTCCAGACTCACTCAGCGTACACCGTGATCCCTGGGTACAGTTTATAAGAAGCTGCCGAGGAGGGAGCGGCTGGTCCTACTTAAAAGCTTTTCAACTTAGAGTCGGGAAAACCCATGCTGTGAAACTGACATTGTAGTTGAAAAAGATGAAGTGATCACCCAGGGAAAAACACAAGAGTTTCCCTCCCCCCCCGCCACCGCCACCCCTGCCAAAGGTCATCTCTGGACACTGATGGAAATGGCGCTCCAGCCCCGCCTCCCAGAGCCCGTTTCCTCCTCCGGCTCCTTCCTCGAAGGGAGGCCTCTCAAGCCTTGGATTTCTGGGGGCTCCCAGACAACGATAAAGAGTTAATGCTTCTCTGAACTCTGGAAGAAACCAGGTCTCGTCCATGGGGTTTGGCAATGTGCGAGCCCTGTGACCAATTTCATTTCCTGATACACGAATGGTCCGTGGGGGCAAGTCGGCCGGCGAGTGCGAGAGCGGGGCCTGATGGGAGCACAGGCTCTGTGAGGCGACTCCTGGAAGGGGCAGGGGTTTCGTGCCCCTCAGCGGAGCCTGCAGCCCAGGCACACAGGCGCCAGTCGGGTCTCTGCGTGCCTGCGGGGTCCCTCAGAGCAGGGATGCTGTGATTGGCAGCGGTTCCGCCAGACGAGGGCTGAGAACATGAGAACAGACGGCTGTAAAAGAACGAGAGAGAGGAGGAGAGAGAGAGAGAAAAGGAGGGAGAGAGACTGCACACAGGGGCTAAGGTCACGCACCCGGCTGACCCTGGGTCCATCCCAGTACTGCAGATGGTTCTCCTGAGCACGTCCAGGGATCGTCCTGAGCAGAGCCAGGAGGAAGTGCTGAGTGCCATCAGATGTGTCCCAAGCCCTCTGTCTCCCCAAAGCATCTCATAATAACAGATTTAAAGGCCTTCATCGTTTAAGCTTAACCTCCTTTATTCAATCAAAACCAAACTATCCCATGGGGCCGGAGCGATAGCACAGCGGGTAGGGCGTTTGCCTTGCACGTGGCTGACCCGGGTTCAATCCCGGCATCCCATATGGTTCCCGGGCACCGCCAGGAGTAATTCCTGAGCGAGGAGCCAGGAGTAACCCCTGCGTGTTGCTGGGTGTGACCCAAAAAAAAGCAAAAAAAAAAAAAAAAAAAAACCCAAACTATCCCAGCACCCCACATGGTCCCCTGAATCCCCAGCAGTAATTCCTGAGTGCAAAGCCAGGGAGTAAGCCCTGGGCACTGCTAGGCGTGGCTCTCAAACAAAGAAGAATTAAAAGAAAATGCCCACAAAAATATCTCCAGAATGATTTATTTTAGTTATTTATTTATGCTAGACTTAGCATAAATTTATAAATGCTAGACTTAGAGATGCCTACAAGAGTATGCTACCTGCAGGTAGAGCCTGGCAAGCTACCCACGTTGTATTTGATATATATGCCAAATACCAGTAACAATTATAGACCTCATTCCCGGAATGGATTGAGGCTCTTTATGTTCCTGGAGCAAGCAGATGCCTTGGGCTCTACTAGCATGAGATAGGACATATGGAGATGTTACTGGGGCCCGCTTGAGCAAATCGATGATGAACGGAAGACAG
This sequence comes from Cryptotis parvus, assembly GCA_021461705.1. Taxonomy (NCBI): domain Eukaryota; kingdom Metazoa; phylum Chordata; class Mammalia; order Eulipotyphla; family Soricidae; genus Cryptotis; species Cryptotis parvus. The sequence continues at coordinate 9,124 of JAJIBD010009850.1, forward strand.
TGATACAGTGATTTATTTATGCTTATGTATGTTTTGCTTTCTGGGTCACACCTGACAATGCTCAGGGGTTACTGCTGGCTCTGCACTCAGGAATCACTCCTGGCGGTGCTCGGGGGACCATATGGAATGCGGGGATTGAGCCCAGGTCGGCGGCATGCAAGGTAAACGCCCACCCTGCTGTGCTATCGCTCCGGCCCCTCCAGAATGATTTTAGATTTACGAGTGGGGGCACATACAATGTTTAAATCAATTCCTCAGCCTGGGGATGTGGCTCAGTGTGGTGCTTGTCTTGCAAATCCTCAGCCTTGGCTTTGATCTCTGGCATTATGAAAAATAAAGCTAAAATAAAAAAACATTCAGGAAAGAGAGAATATAGAAATTCAATGTCTTGAGGAGTTATGAGAGTTATGAAAGACAGAAGGTACTACAATAAGTTTATCTGAACTTGTGATTAGCAGGATTAATCACAAATCTATTATCTGTTGTTTGGTTTTGGTCACACCTGACTGTCTAGGGCTTTGCTCTTGCTCTGCTGACAGGGACCACAGTGGTGAGGTTGGCTGTGTACACGGCAAGTGCCTTACCTGCTGTCCTCTCTCGCCCAAGATCAATTACACTTTAAGGTGTGAAATGAGACGGCTATCTACATGCTTGTGACCTAGAAGGTCATTTTCATAACTATATGTATGCTGTTAAAAATACATGTATTATTCAATCAATGTATTATTCGATCTATGTGTTATCCGACCTATGTATTATCCAATCACTACATAGACAATGCCATGCCCAGCAGTGCCGGGCACTCCCAGTCTTGGGATAAAGATAGGAAAATTTGGAGCTCCGGCTTGTGAGCATTGCCACAGACCCCAGGGCACACATGGTGGGGCTGAGTGGGGGCTTGTGGTACTGAAGAGGAGATCCAAGGCCCTCACAATGCTGACAGACACCTCACCACCTGACCAACCGCTCTGGTCTCTGTGCGTTACTGTATCTACACTTCAAAAAGAAAAAGACCTTTGGAGAGCATGCTCATATATATATATATATATATATATATATATATATATATATATATATATAAAGCTGGAGTTTTTAGGACGTGAAGATAAGGACACTTATTTCACTTATTTTAAACTGCTTAAAATTCCAGGACTTTCCTGGTCTAGACCAATGCAACCATGATGACGTCCAGTAGAGTAGGCAAGATGTCTGCTGTAAAATAAGGTCAGCTCTGGGAGCGGGGGTGGAGGGGGTTTTGGCTGAATCCTGGGACACTTTTGTTGAAGAGAATGAACTGGACAAACTTAAAATACTTAAAAAGTTGGGCTTGTGTAGGAAACACAGACGATTATCTTATGAAACAGTCAAATGGACACTTAAAGGGAAAATCCTGAATCATGCCTTAGGCCCTGAATTAAGAAGGGGCCTAAAGGAAGGAGGAAGAAAGGGAGGGAGGAGGGGAGGGGGGGGAAAGAGAGAAAGCAAGTAGACGAAATGGAAACGGGCGACTTTCAAGAGCTTTGCAGGCTTGGACAGGCAGTGAGGAAGCTGGAGCTGATTAGCCTCACGCGGGCAAACATGCGTCACAGTGGCTGTTTACAGGGAGCGGGAAAGGCCGTGTCACTCCTGAGAACAACGTCCAGGACAAAGGAACGGGGACCCGGCGGGGCTTTGTTTCTACCTCGGCACCCACCCACCTTTTCTCTCCCACAATCACAACCACAGGGCGCCTTCTCTCGTGGATTCCACCCTGAGGCTGCTGAGACGTGGCCTGAGGCTGTCCCGCCTGCTCCGCCTTGGGATAGCTGCGCACAGGCACTTTTGCTTCACTCAGGTCAATGGCTTCCAACTGACTTTTGCCAATAGGTGCTGGGGAGTGGAGCCAGGGCCTCGCACGCCACATAGCCTGGGCTCCACACCCGAGGGCAAGGAAGGGGGCTAGCAGGAGGGCAAGAATAAAGGGAAAGGAGAATCCTGGGTGCTTTTAAAGCCAGTGGAGGGACCAGAGAGATAGCACAGTGGGTAGGGTATTTGCCTTGCGCGCGGCCCGGGTACAATCCCGGCATCCCATATGGTCCTCCGAGTGCTGCCTGGGGTAAATCCTGAGTGTAGAGTCAGGAGTAACCCTGAGCATTGCTGGATGTGACACCCCCCCCCCAAATAAAGCCAGTGGAGAGGGGATTCGAACCCCGCCCCAGAAGCACCAGCACAGCCATCTCCGCACCAGACCCCCGTGTCCTGCAGCCCGTGCAGAAGAGGCGCTCTGACCACTATGCCTTTGGAATCACCTTAAAGGACAACGATCTCTCCAGACAGCCCCAGTGCGGGCCACTTTTTAATTCAGAAAATGGGCAAAACTGGGAAAAAAAATGGAAAGGTTTAATTTTGAAATAAGGCTCATTACCTGCAGCGGGAGGAATTAGTCTGGTTCACAACGTGAAAACCGGGGGCTATTTACGGGCTAATCACCGGGGCTTTGTAGAAGAGCTACAAATGACTGCTGCGTTTAATGGCCCAAAGCGCATCCGAGGCCTTTAATTAATCTCAAGAACTGTTTCTTGTAAATATTCCACAAATCACAGGAGTTCCTAACACAGTCAGTTCCCAGAGAACGAAAACGGCCCCTGTGCTGTGTTCTCCAGAATGCGGGCTGCTTTCAGCCGGTCTCAAATTCAGACGCTGGACGGGGGTGGGGGAGGCGGGTGGAGGGCTGGGAGCGGCGGGGCTGGCTGGAGTGGACACTGTGGAAAGGCCGGACGTGACCAGGCACAGGGAGAGCTGATAAGGGGCTGGGGCTGAGGGAGGCAGAAGGGCAGACGCCCAGGACTGAACAGCAGGGGGTGTCGAGGACCCAGAGTCCACTGGCAGGGGAGGCGGCCCAGCGGGATTTTTTAGAGCCTCAGAACTGGTCCTCTGGGGCTGGACAAAGAGGGACCGAGCGAGGCACTTCTGGAAGGAGCCAGGGAAAGGCACTTCTGGGCTGCTCTCCTGCCCTCCGGAGCCTCTCAGGAGAGGGGTGAGGGCGGGGGCAGAATGTGGAGACTCCCCTGCCCTCTCCTCCTCCCCCATCATTCCTTCTGCCTCTCTCCTCAGACTTTCATCCAAGGAGCAGAGTCACCCAGACATGTTTATTTAATTAAAGCAAGCAAATACGACCGCTATCGCGGCGGCCCAGGGAGATTTAGCGAAGGATAAACAGGCGTTTCTGGAGCCTGTGAGGGAACCGGCAAAGAGGCCTGTGAGACTCCTCGCCCTGTTTGGATGCCGGGGTGTGCAGGAGCGGGGAATGCCCTGAAATGTCCGGATTTTTCCAACACTGAGAATTCCAAACATTTACTACTGTGAGTCTTGGAGACGAGGAATGGTAGTTTTAAGTTCTGAGGTAGGGACGCAGACGGATCAAAAGGCTGTTTACTCTGTTCTGGAGAGGGGAGGGGAAAAGTTTTATGAAGTGCTCTTTCCAGTGGAAGACGTAATTATTATTTTCTGCTGGGAAACATTCCGCAGTTTACAGTAAAGGAGCTGCGGGAACATGGGAAGCGCTTAAACCTCGGACGCTTCAGAGCAGCGAGTACAGGGTTCCCGGGCCTGTGTACTCTCCAGGGTTCTAGGACGAAGTTCAGGGAGAGAGAGAGTGCTCGCGGCTGCGGAACGACATTCGAGCGAACGCTAAGAGCGGGAAGCCACGCCAGCCCGCAGAGCACCCAACTCACCCTGAACCTTCCTCCTCAAAGCTCAGTGTGTGTGTGAGGGGGAATCTGCTCCCCGCGCATGTGCTGTGTATGTGTGTATTTGCATAGACACGCATGTTAACGTACACATCAGCATGTGTGCATAAATACAAGCTCAGCTGCAATCGCGTGAAAAGCATCAGGAGGTTTTTGACCGTGGAGGCGCGGGAGACGAGCCGTTCTGCCTCTCTGCTTGTGACACACTATAAATGATTTCCTACTTTTGGTTTCCTCTCCATGCTACCGGAGATCATGCCAGAAGTAAACTACTGAACTGTGTTTTGGTAAGAACAGGCTATTGTGGCTGGTCCCAGTGCCGCTGGCAAGCCCGGGGCTGCCTTAGGCTTTGAGACTACGGGCCACACAAAATGATTTTCCTGCGGCCATTTTACTTTTCGGATGCAAAGTTACGTTCAAAAGGTCCTGACAGGGGGCCTGAGCGACAGGTAGGGTGTTTGCCTTGCACGCAGCCAACCCTGGTTTGATCCTCAGCATCCCATATGGTCCCCCAAGCAACGCCAGGAGTGAAGAGCCAGGAGTAACCCCTGAGCATTGCTGGGTGTGACCCCCAAAAAAAATAGGGTCCTGACAATCGCAAGTTACAGTATGATCGAATCCTGAATATACTTGGGAAGAAGAGGCAAACTGTACATTTTGCCTTAAGACTACCGGGGCTGGGGCGACTGCTCAGAGGCTAGTACATCCTTCCCCGAGGAAGGTCCTGAGTTCGAGTTCCAGGACCGTGGGTCCCGAGCACTGCTGGGGAGCCGTCCCTCTCACCCCGCTCCCCCCAAACCACCTTGGAATACCTTGGAGGTATTCCAGGACTTGGAGATACTCCTTGACTCCTCATCAGCTCCTTGAGGAATTGTCTGAGAGCGCCGCCAGCAGGCTGCGGATGTCATGCAGGGGCTCAGCAACGACCAGCCCCCCCCCCCGGCCACTTTCTGGTCGGACGCTCTAGAGACTCTTTTTTGTTCGGCCCACGGAAGCCAGGGGATTCGATACTCCTCGTTCTGGGCCAGGTGAGGGTCACACACACCCGACACCCGAGTCTGTGGGAGCTGCTCTGGTGAGGCTGTTTCCAAAGCCGGGACTACGGACACTCTTCCGGGAAAGCAGCTTTCTCAAGGGGTGAGTCCTCGGGTCTGTGTGACAGCGCTGTGTCACAGGAGCACTTTCTATCGTGTTCCTTTTGGCAATGCACTTCTGGTCTGTCATTTAAATTTTTTGTAAATGTGGGGGGGCAGTTTGGGTTCACACCTGGTGGTGCTCAGAGCTCAGAGCTCACTCCTGGTGAGCTTGGGTGATCATCTGCTGTGCTGGGGATTGAATTGGTCAGCCACGCATACATGGCAAGTGCCCTACCACTGGACTATGGCTCCGGCCCCTGGTCTCCCATTCTTGAATTAAACTCTGGCATTTGTTAGCCAAAACAAAACTAAAGGGACAGTGTCCTTGAGACGGTTACAATGCCGTGGAGGCCACTAGCCTGGAGGAGTGTGACACGGTTGCTCTTCACGTGTAGTCCTGTGACCATCGCAGTGATGAAGATACAGCCGGCCTCTTTTGCTCGAGAAGCCTTCCTGCCACTGTATTCCATCCCCTCCTTGCCCACAGACACCGCTCCTGGGGTTTCGCCACCATTTTGCTTGCTCTATCTTTTGTATGCTTTTTGCTGGCTGGTTTGGAGGGCCTCGTGGCACGGTGCTCAGGGGTACGTAAGACACGATGTTGTGGGCTGTTCCCAGTGCTGTGTGTGGGAGCCCGAGGCTCCGCATGGAGAGCATGTACCCCGGTCCTTCGAGCTGGCTCCCCTGGCACCTTTTCCTTTTTGGTGTTTTTGGGTCGCACCCAGCGATGCCTCAGGGATTACTACTGGTGGTTTTTTTCCCCTCCCCCACGCCCTCTGGCACCTTTTTCTTGCCTTCTGATCATGTAGTTTAATGGTTCCAATGCTTGTGATTTATTGAGATTGCTCTGGGCCCAGAATGCCATCTATCTTGCTAATTGTGTCTTGCACATTCAAAAAGATTGTGATGGGCAGATATGGCTCTGTGCCTTCTATGCACGGGGTCCTTGGCCTGAGCCCCAGGATTGCAAAAGGAAACAAAAATTCTGCCACTGGTATCTGAAACCTTCAAGGAATATTAATCAAGTCAAAGTGGTAGATAATATTTCTCAGATCCCAGAGATACGAGTATTGCTCCAGGGACACCCTGAGCCTCATATCTGCAAGGCCGAGTCACAGCCCCTGGCACCCAGACATCCCTTATCATTTCTGCTTGTCTGTTTGTTCTGAGGCCATGCCCAGTTGTGCTCAGAGGCTACTCCCGGCTTGGTGCTTGGAGGACCACGTGGTACTTGGGATCAAACATGCAAAGATCCCTGACATGCAAAGCAACGATTCCAGTCCTTTGAACCTTTCTCCGCCCAGCACTGCCAACATCTCTGCTGATTCTTATTTGCCTGATTGCTCCATAGGGCTGCTAACAGAACGGTAGAATTCTGTTTTCTCCCTTTAATTTAGCCAAGTTTTTGCTTGGTGATTCTGGAAGCTCTATTAACTGGTGTCTATGTATTTATGATTATTAAGTTCTCCCACTGAACTATCCTTTTCAGTATTATGAAGTATCCTTTTCTGAAGGGTTGGCTGAGAATCTGCATTATGGTAGAAACCCGTCTTTTTAGCTTTCTCCTGCCTTCTGCTTGCACAGTATCATTTTTTCTTTCTGTTACTTGCTTCAACCTCTTTTTTTTTTTTGGGTGTGGCACCCTATAGTGCTCCAGGGCTTACTCCTGGCTCTGTGCTTTGTGGAAACTCATGGTGGGACTTCAGGGAAAATAAAGGATTCTAGGGGCCAAATCCTGGGCGGCCACAGGCAAGGCAAGAGCCTCACCCACTGTACCATCTCTCCGGTCCTCTGCTTTCTATTCTGATTTGTATTTAGGTGTTGAGGCCCTACCAGGAATGCTCCGGGCTTACTCCTGGCTCTGTACTCAGGGATCACTCCTGGCAGGCTCAGGGGACCATACAGGTGCTGGGGATAGAACCCGATTCGTACCTTGGATGTATTATCTCTCTGACCTTATCTCTTGGCAGGGTTCAGGGTAGGACCCTATGGGATGCCGGGGCCAAACCAGGTTGTCTGAGAGAAAGGCAAACCCCCTCCCTACCTGCACTACTATTTCTTTTGTTTTTCTTTTGCTTTTTGGGTCACACCCAGCAATACTCAGGGTTACTCCTGGCTCTGCACTCAAGAATTACTCATGGCGGTGCTCAGGGGACCATATGGGATGCCGGGATCGAATCCAGGTTGGCCGTGGGCAAGGCAAACGCCTTATCCGCTGTGCTATCACTTCAGCGTCCTACTATCTCATATTTTTATCACGTGTATCACTGTCTTCCCATGGTTCATCGATTTGCTCGAGCGGGCACCAGTAACATCTCCATATGTGTATCTGTGTCATTTTTATATTTAAAATAAACCCTCTGCCAAAAAGAATAATAAAGTATATCCTTTGCAGACAGTCTCCACTGTGCCTTACTCGGTCAGTCTGATCATTAAGGCCATTTTAGTGTGGTCACAGAGCAGCAACAGAGCCGGCGACTACGGAGACGACTGCGGTCAGTCTGTTCTCTCTGAATCCCTCATCACTTCCTCCTGCTGTGTGGTGGCGAGGTCATCTGAATGTTTCTTAGAATTCTATTTTAATCTTTCTGTTGGCTCTTTAGCTATTCGTTTTTGTATTATTTTTATACTGGTTCCCCTAGAGAATACAACACATATCTTTAACTTTTCATAACTAACTTACAGATAGTTTGCTACTGTACATAAAATACAGAATACAGAATCATATAGTAGCACCCATACGCACCCTTTCCTTTCCTTTATGCCGTTATGTATTTATACACATTATTAGCTATATTAGAATTTACTTTCCTAAACGTGAAAAATGGTCAAGAGAGGGACCAAATATAAATGTTTTGCATTGGCCCGATAGTGCCTGGATTTCCCATTTCTGATGAATATTTCCACTCTTCTCTAGAACAGTGAATTTAGATCAGTCAGTTCAAGGAACTTACTTAGCATTTGTTACACAGCATGTACGCTTCTTTTCTTTTACTGATAATGTCTTTATTTTGTTCTCATTCTTGTATGCCTTTCATTGGATAGAGAATTCCCTATTCAGGTTTTGTTCCATTCTTTGTGAGACTGGTTTCTAAAGAGAGATTAGATGTTAACTGGATTGTTGTTCTCCTGCATGTAATATGCCTTTTTCCCTCTCGGTCTTTATCACTGGCTTTCAACAGTCTTGGTGCTAATGTGTCGATGTGGGAGTCCTTTTGTTCTTTCTGCTGGGTGATCGCCTATCCTTATGTCTGACTTCCTTCCATTTGTTTTCTACTGAGATTCCTTATTTTTGAGATTTTCATGCACTGGAAACATGTTTCATGTAATGAAAACATTGAGGAGAATTCAGTAACTGCTTTAAAATCCTTGTCTGTTAGAGTCCCAACATCTGGCTTGTCCTGGGGTTGAACTCAACTGATATATATTTTTTCCCTAAGGAGAGATTTTTTCTTTTTGCTTTGTTTTGGATCACACACTACAGTGCTCAGGGGTTTTCTCCTGGCTCTGCACTCAGGAATTACTCCTGGCGGTGCTCGGGGACCATATGGGATGCCGGGGATCGAACCCAGGTCGGCCATGTGCAATGCCCTACCCGCTGTACTATTGCTCTGGCCCCAGGATATGTTCCATTTTGTAAGTTCCTTGGACATCAGGAAATGCTGGATGGCATCCTGAGTCCTATTAAATTAGTGGGATTCTTCTCTGGCTTTGAACTGCAAATCCTCTTTTTGGGCTGCAACTCCAGCCTCTGCTCAGCTCTTCTGGTCAACAAGCGTGTGGTTCAGAGTTCTGTCAGACAGACGCAGAATGACTGCACTCATTTATGGGATATAAAATAAAAAGTAGGAGACCAATATCCAAAGCCAGGTGTGGTTAGAAGCTTGCCCAAGTATGGGGGAGGGGAAGGAGAAAGGACAGTTAGGATAGAGAAGAGACCAGTAGGAAATAGTTAGAAAGGATCATGGCACAATAATTGAGTGTTGAAAGTAAGTAAAGGGATATACGTAACCTTTCAGTGCCTGTATTGCAAGCCACAATGCAGAGAGAGAGAGAGAGAGAGAGAGAGAGAGAGAGAGGGAGAGAGACAGAGAGAGAGAGAGGCAGAGACAGAGAGAGACAGAGAGAAGTGTCTGCTATAGAAGCAGGCAAGGGGTGGTGGTTGGGAGGGAAACTGGGGATATTGGTGTTGGGAAATGTTCACTGGAGAAGGGACCAGTGCTGGAACATTATAGAACTGAAAACCTAATCATGAACAACCTTGTAACTATATATCTCACCGGAGTCAATAAAAACATAAATAAAGATATGTACCTCATACAAAAACAAAGAAACCCACCAAGTATTGTCAGAGCTCTGCACTGACGGAGCTTGGGGAGCCCCATTCTCTATCCTGTCTTACCGGGTTTGTCCACTGCATTCAGAGCCGACAAATCCTCAGTCTTCAGGCCGCAGGATGCTGTCCCTTTCCCGTGGTGCCCATCTCTGCCCATGCGCCACGGGCTGCACTCCCGGCCCTTTCCGACCTTCCCAGTGGAAAGTCGCTTTCCACCAGCCTCTTCCCTGCCTCCTCTTGCTCCTCTCTCTCTCTTCTGAGTCTCGGAGCTTACTCTTGGGCTGAGCTGCTCTGAGTGTGTTTCCCACACACGCTTAGAGCCCGGGAAGAAAGACACAAGCCCATTTCCCTTGGGATTCTCCGACTCTCTTCAGACTGCTGCTGCTTTCTCAGCTTCACTTCCATGGTTTCCCAGACCAGAAGAACAGAAACATTTTCCACGGTGCCCCGCCACTGAACAGTGACAGAGCCTGCACAGCCCTGGGCCACAGAACTTTCGGTATAGTGCCAGAACTCCAGCCAGAGTCTCTTGGCATCTATGGACTCCCCAGGCCTCCAGGGAGCTATCTGTTGTCCAGGCTTTGGAGAGGACATTTTGCAAGGGGCAGTGGTCACCATCTAGAAGGGTCTAACAGTCACAGCACCTAGAATCAGGTATTTCAAGCTGATTTTCAAACACAAACCGATTCAGTCCTTCAATACACTTAATGAATAGCTTGTCTATACAAGGCCTTACACTAGGACAGAGAGGTGAAGGGAAGGACAAGGGCCTCCCTTTAAACACACAAGCTACCGCCAGGAGACACGGTTTCAATGGACTCAACTATATGCATGTTTCCATATATACGAGATAGCACAAAACCTTCCTTTAGAAGCCCAACACTGGACATAGCCTAAATGTCTCCCATCAATGAGAGGGAAAATCAAGGACTGCTCACACACTGGGACAGTGAAAGGAAATGAACTTCACGTGACTGCATCAAATCTCACACACATAAATATAAATCCACATAAATATATGTGATGCAGATCCACATATTTATATTAGTGAATGAAAGAAAACGAGTGCAAAGGAAGTATCAATAGCAAGACTCCACTCACAAAACTTCAAAGCTCAGAAACCATACGTTTTAGGAATCTGGACAAAGATGGGGACATTTTTTGAGAAATTGAATTTTCTGGAAGTCAGGACAAGGCCTTTTTCTGGGGTGGTGGAGGGAAATACTGGGGCCTGTGGACTTCCGACACCGCTCCACTTCTTGGTCTGAGCTAACTAACAGAGAGTCACGTTAGTGCTCACTTTCAAAGAAGCGTGTCTATGGCGCAGTTATCCCTCAACGAAATGAAAACTGGACATTTTTCCCCCAATTAAAATCACACTATGTTTTGGGGCCACTCCTGGCAATGTTCGGGGGTGATTCCTGGCAGCTCCTGGTGAACTGTGAGTGCTGGGCAACAAGCCCACGAGAAAACCATGGACTCTGGCTCTTTGGGTCATCTCCTCACTGCTACGCTCTACCCCAAGTGAAAACTTTTTTTTAAAAGGTGTGTGTGTGTGTGTGTGGGGGGTTATTGGTAGTTCTGTTAGTAGACGAGACAGTGATTACATACCAGGCATGATATAAAGAAAATGTTCTATTATTTTATTTTTCTTTGGTGGGGTGGTGGAAGTCTTACTTCCTGTTCCTACATACCCAGTCACAAGCTCTTCTTTTTACAGTCAGGAATTAGTCCCAGCGATGCTAGGGGACTATATGGGATGCCGGGGTTGAACCTAGGTCGGTCGCGTGCCAGGCAAGTGCCCCCTGCACCCCCTCTTTACTATCGCTCCAGTTCTTACAATTTATTATCCTGTCAGTTCAATCTACTTCTAAAAATGGGCACACAATTTTTCCAGTTGAGTTGTGAAGGCAACAATATAATCTGACACCAAATACATGTCTAGTGTAGCAGACCCAGTGCCACAGAAACGCTGAGCAAAATTTTAAGTGCCTCTGAAGAGCAGTTTCATATTTAAGTGGACAGCGAAACTCTTTCTGACGAGTAAAGATCCTTTCTGAACACAAATACTAGATCACTTTTTAAACACTGGGTTTTGGTGCAGGGGCTTTAAGACAGGCGCGTGACTTGGGATCTTTACAATCTAATTATTGTTTAGTTCAGGAAATTCCCTGAAACATTTGTCCATATTCATATTTTAAGCTGAGCTCGGGTTAAGGTCTATATCATTCTTTCCGAGTTTCCAAAATAGATTAGGTTCCTCCTAATGAGTGTGCCGCGTCTTGGCGACTTCCTCTGGCACTCAGAGACCCTGAGCAAGAACACTGCAGAGACTGGCCGTGCCGATCCGCCTGGAAAACAGAAGCTGCTCCAGCGGCCATGCAAAGACCATGAGTCTGCTGCTTGCCTTTAGCAGGCTCGCGTCCACGGGGAGCTCCTGCTGTTTCAGGACCCAAGTCCTCCATACCCCACAAACGCAGGACAGGGAAACCCATCTGGCCTCAGGTGTGGTTATTTCAGACACTCCACTTCTGGTTTCCGTAAAAAGTCTTCTTTTGGGAGGGGGTTCTCAGGTGCTACTCGGAGGGGTGCTGGGGTTACCATATGCGGTGCTGGGATTTGAACCACTGTCGTGGCTGGAGCCTTATATTAAAGAAAGTCCCTTCACCTTTGTACTATTTTTCCGGATCTCCTTAAAAATATCTTAAGTCACTTAGAGGTTCTTACAAGTGGGCCGGAGTGATAGCACAGCAGGGAGGGCGTTTGCCTTGCACGGCCGACCCGGGTTTGATCCCGGCATCCCATATGGTCCCCCCAAGTACCACCAGGAGTAATTCCTGAGTGCAGACCCAGGAGGAACCCCTGAGGATCGCCGGGTGTGACCCAAAAAAGAAAAATAAAAGTCCTTAGAAGTGTGGAGAATGTATGTTCAGTGAACATCTTTGCAGGGCTGGGGGGAGGGTGGAGCCTTTTGTATGCTGGAGGCTGGGGGTTGAGCCCAGCACTCCACGGCGATGGCTCCCGAGCACTGCTCCTCTCTCCAGCACCACCGGGTGAGACCCAAATGGCAGGGGCAGGAGTGGGTGAGGGAGATTCCCTTGGGGAAAAAAACAACATAATAATTTGGGGTTATTGTAACCTACTGAAACAAACCAACAACATTTCTAAATAAAAAAAAGTCAACTTAAGATTTCATTAGAAGTCCAGTGGGTAGGGGCGTTGTTTTGCACGCGGCTGGCCCATGCCAGCCCAGGTTCGATCCCCGGCATCCCATATGGACCCCGAGCACTGCTAGGAGTAATTACTGAGTACAGAGACAGGAGAAACCCCTGAGCATCACCGGGTGTGACCCAAAAAAAGCAAAAAAGCAAAAAAAAAAAAAAAAAAGACTTCATTAGAGGGGCCGGAGCAATACTGCAGCGGGAGGGTGTTTGCCTTTTATGTAAACACCAGGCGGAGCCAGGTTCAATCCCCGGCATCCCATATGGTCTCCCCAAGAGCCACCAGGAGCAGTTCCTAAGTGCAGAGCCAGGAGTAACCCCTAAGCATCGCCAGGTGCGACTCAAAAAGAAAAAAGAATTTCATTAGAATGGTGAGTCAAAGCGATAGCACAATGCACAGGGAGGCTGCCTTGCGTGAGTCCAGCCCAGGTGGGGGGCCCCTGGCACCCCACCTGGGTCCCGAGCATCACAACACACAGGCTTAGAAGTTGCAGGTCATCTGTCAGACCTTCAATCATAAATCACCTCTTCACTGTCATCCATTTACATTTTACTGTAAGGATGGCAGGGAATAGTTAGGCAGAAGTGTTGTAAAGAGCCCTTTTGACGGATGGCAGCCAGTGACCTGTACTGCCTACAGTGCCAGGGCGGGCTCGGTGGCCGCCTGGCTCCCACAGGCTGCAGCGTGGGGGACCCAGCGAACCGGCGTCCCTGCCCTTCCTACACTGAACAGTCTCTCCTCCACACCCCAGCCTTCATGCCCACACACATACGGGGCAGCTGGTCCACACCCGCTGTGTCAGGGCCTGCTCCTCGCTCTGTGCTTAGGGATCCTCCGGCAGTGCTCGAGGACCACCTGTGACCCAAAATAAACAAAAAAAAAAAGTAAAACAAACCATTCTGCCCGTCAAGTTTCTGCGGGGGCTTAGGAAGTGAGGCGGGAATGGAGATAGTCTCGTTCTTCTAGGCTGGAAGCCTTAGCACGGAGATGCCCCCTTTTTTTTTTTTTTTTTTAGGTCACACCCGCGCTCAGGGGTTACCCTGGCTCTGCACTCAGGAATCACCCTGGCGTCTGGGACCATATGGGATGCCGGGGATCGAACCGGGCCGGCAGAGCCGGCCGCGCAAGGCAAACGCCCTACCCGCTGGGCTATCGCCCGCCCCAATGCCCCCTTTGGGTTACGTATTCCTAGTCTCTTCTTAAGAGCAATAAGGGATTAAGGCGACAATATTCAAGGATAGAGTCAGAGAGAAAGAAAACGGTAGAGGAAAAAGGGCAAAGTACTAAATAAAAACTACAGGGGGAGGAAAGGTCAGATACGGCAGCCTGTGGGGTCACAGCCTAGCAGGTCCCACCTGACCCCGAGGCCAAACTGCAGCGCTGGGTTCTGGCCCCGAGCCCTGTCTGTCCGGGCCAGGCGCCTGTCCGTGTTTGTGGAAGGGGTGCAAGCCCCGGGAAGCCCAGCAGTTCTGCAGAAGGCTTGGTGGCTGCGCTCTTCCAAAGACCACTCTGGGCCGTGCTCAGGAGGTCCTGGGAGGGGCCCAGCAGTGCTGAACTGGGGAGGAGAGTTGTTCAGTCTGAGCCGCACGCCCGTCCCAGGCTCAGAGAGAGAGAATGGAGAGAGCTACCCGAGGACTTTATTCCAACAGTACCAAGGACAGTGTTTATTCTTCACTGTCAAACATCACCGCAGGTGACAAAGCCGAGTCCCGAGGAACCACTATACTTGCACAGGCGAGAATTCACAGGCATTTGGTCCTGGTTCTGGGGAAGAAGTGCTACAGCCCCCACAGAGCCGCTGCCCCTGCTGGCCCCACAGAGCCGCTGTCCCTGCTGGCCCCACAGAGCTGCTGTCCTAGCTGGCCCCACAGAGCCGCTGTCCCTGCTGGTCCCACAGAGCCGCCGTCCCTGCTGGCCCCACAGAGCTGCTGTCCCTGCTGGCCCCACAGAGCTGCTGTCTCTGCTGGCCCCACAGAGCCGCTGTCCCTGCTGGCCCCACAGAACCGCTGTCCCTGCTGGCCCCACAGAGCCGCTATCCCTGCTGGCCCCACAGAGCCGCTGTCCCTGCTGGCCCCACAGAGCCGCTGTCCCTGCTGGCCCCACAGAGCTGCTGTTCCTGCTGGCCCCACAGAGCCGCCGTCCCTGCTGGCCCCACAGAGCCGCCGTCCCTGCTGGCCCCAGGGGCCCCCCGTCCCTGCTGGCCCCACAGAGCCGCCGCCCTGCTGGCCCCACAGAGCCCCGTCCCTGCTGGCCCCACAGAGCCACCGTCCCTGCTGGCCCCACAGCTCACCGAGCAGGCCACCAGCTGGCAGCCTTTCTCTGAACCTTCACCAGGGGCTGGCACCTGCCAGCCCATCTCCCCAGGATGAGATGGCCAGAGAGGTGAGGATAGTGGCTATTGGGGGCGTCCAGCAGCCGGCTCACCCGTATGACTAGCCAGGCTAGCCATCCTATAAACACCCAGTGCCCAGCGCCTGTCAGCTGTTTCCAGAGCTGCGGCATGGGACTGGAGGCCTGTCGCCAGCTGTGACGTGTTATGCCAGGAGAGAAATGCCACAGGTGAAGGGAAGCGACACGGGCAGACTCCTGACCTGGACGTGCTGACCTTCAACAGAACTCTTCAACTGGAGAGTTCGGCTTCTTGACTCACAAAAGCAGAGCTACAAGGGCTGAGCCAGGCATGGCAGAGCATAGAGGAAAAGTCAGGCCAAAGGCCCCGAGGGTGCAGAGGGCTGGTTTCGAGGATTGGGGGCCCCATTAAAAGCTTCTCTATCTTTTTTTTTTTTTTTTGCTTTTTTGGGTCACACCGGCAATGCTCAGGGGTTACTTCTGGCTCTGTGCTCAGGAATTACTCCTGGCGGTGCTCAGGGGACCATATGGGATGTCGGGGGATCAAACCTGGGTCGGCCCGGTGCAAGGCAAACCCCCTACGTAGCATTGTGCTATCGCTCCGGCCCCCATTTAAAGTTTCTTAATGTGGGTGGGGGGGCAGCAGGAATCACCTGAGGGGCGTGCTGGTGAGAGCACAAACCCGCACATCCTGTCTGCCTCGCTCTGGGAACGCGGACTTGCTGGTGTGACACCAAGCACTTGGCCCGCCAATGAGGCGGTGCATCATTTTTAAAAAATGGAGCCCACTAAATAACGGGGGCCATTAAGTCAGCTGGAGAGGTCTGACCACACAAGATTAAGATGAAAGAAAAAAGGAAAGAAAAAGAAACAGAAAAGGAAACACCGGATCTCATCAGAGACCACGAGTCTAGGAAATGTCCCTGTTTTGGGGGAAAGAAATAACGCCTCAGTTGCGTATCAATGCTGATGCCGTATAATTTTCTAGTGGCTGGTGGTCAAAAGGCTTGGGGGCCAAGCTCGTGGCTTTACTGCATCATTAACTGAGCAGGACCACATAAGCTGGGTGGACGGGCAGGAGGTCCATCCCAGGGTTTCGGTGGGACACAGAGACACTTTCGGGCTGTGGCGTCTTCTGCCTAGTCAGACATTTCCTTGGCCTGAACTTTCCTTTCTCGTCGGTGCATGGGAACCTGGCCAGCCTTTCGGGACAGAGAAGAGAGGCCTTCGTCCCCCTCAAGCCCCTGCCTCCCCTCAGGTGGCCTTTCCTTTCTTGAACACGCCCACATGGCCCCCATGCGAGGGGCCCATAGCTGCCTTGGCACTCATGAAATGCGAGCTGTGTCCTGGTGGCACCTCCTCGGGGCGCCCTCGTCATCTCAAAGTGGTTGGGGGGCAAGGGCAGGGAGAAGAGAGAGTTGGGAAGTAATCAGGACCCCCCAGGACTGTGGGGTCCCAGGACTTAAGCATCAGAGGAGGGGCTGGAGTGATAGCACAGCGGGAGGGCTTTTGCCTTTCAATGCGGTTGACCTGGGTCCCATCTCCGGCATTCCATATGGTTCCCTGAGCACTGCCAGGAGTAATTCCTGAGAGCAGAGCCAGGAACAACCCGAGTATTGCTGTGTGTGAACAAAAAAGCAAAACCACACAAAGCATCAGAGGGAAGATGCGGACGTGCACAATCCACGGCAGGGTGCGGCTGTGGTCCCGGGGTGCTCGGCACGGAACTCTGGAGTGAGCGGGCGCTTGGGCGGGAGAGGAGAAAGCAAACGGCATTTTTGAAAGGGCTCAACTCAGCCGTCTCCGTGTTCCTCCAGACAGCCTGTTCTGGTTTGCAGGTTACTCTGAGCTGAGGACAATGAAGAAGTTGCTGTCCAGGCATCAAAATGAAGCCACTGTTCTTGCCTGAAGCAAACTAGTGACCACCAAGCACTCCCCTCTCCCCAAGCTCCGTCCTCTTTCCCTCAGCACCTGGGGGCTTTTGGCCCAGTCCTCAGCCAAGTATATAAATCTCCCAACCCCACCGACAGGAAGTCCATAATCCATATAACTTCCCATGCATAGGGGTTTTGGTGTTTGGGGGTATAGTTTGGGCAATACCTGGGTGATACTTTGGGGCTGGTCCCATCTCTGGGCTTGAGGGTAGCTCCTGGCAGTGCTCTGGGAACTATGCGGTGCCAGGATGGACCCAGGCCCTCAGGTGCAAAGTCTGTGCTCCAGCCCTTCCTTCCTGGCATCTCTCCACCACTGTCTGCTGTCTGATGACTGGTCCAGCTCCGAAAAGTTCAGAAGGGTGAGGGATTCCCCCTGCACCCCACCACGTGTCGATAAGGAGCTCTGGAGCAACTCTTGACATGTTAGCTAACTTCCCTTATTTCTCTTTATTCAGCCAAAACTGGTGGAAGTCCTCCCTTTTATCAAAGCCAGCTAGCATAGCAGGAGCCGGCTGACCACGCCTAAATCCCACACTATTAAGTATCTTACGTAAAAGGCACAAGCAATTTGGTCAGTGCCAGTGACTCATGCCATCCTAGAGTGTCCTGCTTTCAAGCAGAGAAGTGGCAGGGCCCAGGCGACAGGCGACAGCAGAGCCGTTTGCCTTTTATGCAACCAGCCTGGGTTTGGTTCCCGGCACCCATATGGTGGTCTGAGCCCTCGCCAGGAGTGGTCCTTGACTGCAGAGCCAGGAGCGATCTCTGTGCACAGCTGGGTGTGGGCCCTGCCACCCCCTAAAAAAAACAAACCCAAAAAGCAAAAAAAGAAAAGAGAAGTTACCTTCTGGTTAACCCTCCTGAAAAGCTTCCTTACATTTTATACATTAGGGGCTGGGGCAGCAGCACAGGGAGGTAGGGTAGCGGGGGAGGGCATTTTCCTTGCACACGGCTGACCCAGGTTCAATTCCCGACATCCCTTATAGTCCCCGGCACTGTCAGGGGTGATTCCTGAGTGCAGGATCAGGAGTTACCTGTGAGCATAGCTAGGTGTGACTCAAAAAGCCAAAAACTTAATTTTATTATTTTTTAAATGTGAAATTTAACTTTTATTTATTTAAAAAAATTTTTTTATAGGGGGCTGGAGTGATAGCACAATGGGGAGGGCGTTTGCCTTGCACATGGCCGACCTGGGTTTGATCCCGGCATCCCATATGGTCCCCTGAGCACCGCCAGGAGTAATTCCTGAGTGCAGAGCCAGGAGTAACCCGAGTATTGACGGGTGTGACCCAAAAAGCAAAAAAAAAAAAAAAAAAAAAATATATATATATATATATATATATATATATATAAAACACCACAAGCTATACAATTACGAAGATGTTCATAATTGGGTCTCAGTCATACAGTGTTCCAGCACCCGTCCCTCCACCAGTGCCCATTCCCACCACCAATGTCCCCACAGTCCCTCCCACCTCCCCAGCCTGCCTTTATAGCAGGCACTTTCCCCCTTTCCTCTCTCTCTCTCTCTCTCTCTCTCTCTCTCCTCTCTCCAACTTTATTTTTTTATACATTAGTTTTGAGACCCTTTTTTAATCCCTTGATGGTGGGGAGAGCTCACTGACCAAGAGGGAACTGGAACTTTCCCCATCAGCTGGTCAGGCGGCGCCCAGCACCATTCAGACCCGGGGGGTTAGAGTGGGGGCTGGGGTCACGGCCTGCTGTGGATGTGGATGGGGCAGGGGGACATTTTGAGCTGTGGCTCCTCACTCAGTCCTCGGGGAACACACGGAGTTTATTTCTATTTCCTTCCAGGCCAGGCCCTCGAGAAGAAACAAGCAAGTGGGATCTCAGGCTGTTCTTGATGTCTCCGTTTATGCAGGCGGGTCTGAAGAAACGGAATTACCTGGCATTGCCTTTCCCACACTTCCCAGCCTCCCAGTATGAAGAGGTTGTTTAGAATGACATTAATACTATTTACTCGGAGCAGCCGAGTTGTTTAAGCGTATGGACAGATTAGCCAGAGAGTATACATTCCCACACAGGACATCACACAAATATTTTAGAAGGCTATGTCAAATAACATCTGATTGAAAAATATTTTATTTGGTTGAAAGTCAATTACTACTCCACAGGCTTCCAGTTCTTAACGTCTACTGGCTCAAAAATTAGAAGAATAATTCGTCTACCAATTTGGCTTCAGTCCTGCACTGTGAAGGTTTACTTCCAAAACTTGTCTCTTTTTTCAGCTGATTTTAGCTGGCTGATTTCTCACGCATGAAGGACACAGCATACTTCTTAACTGAAAGGTCAGCCCCACTCTGGTTTTTAAAAACAATTTCTATTTTATGGGAGAACAAAAGCTATAACTATGCGCTACTCACGTGTTTCATAAAGTACTTACGGCAACAGCATTTCAATCTGAAACAACCTCTTTTACGTCAGTCTCACCTACAAAGCTATTATTACGTACCCGACAATTATTTTATCAGGATATATTAGCGAGCCGCCCAACAGGCTGTAATGGGCTGTCATGTGGCATAATACAAATATTATTCAACACACAGCTTGAATTTTTCAATCAACTTGAGATATGGCTTTTTTTTCCTCCGTGAATTAAACTCTAGAGGTTGTAAGTGATTCGTTTTCTCATAAACACTCAATCCAAAAAGATGATTAAAATAATTGAGATAAGGCTTGATTATACGGATAAACAGCCCCGCTTTCTTCTTCCTAGTAACATCTGTGGTAATAATGTGCTATCATGTAAACCAACTGAGGGTGACTCACCGTCTGTGAGTAAATGTAATTTCAGTTTCTTTTCTAGCACTGGGTTAGATTTCTTTCTGTATTTTTTTTTTTTTTTTTTGACTTAACCATTGACCCTCCATCACTAGTGTCTGTCAGAACCAGAGAAGCTGAGCTGGAACTGGGAGTCCAGAATCCTTCCCCTGTTTGAGAATAAGATCAATGGGTTCCTGGCGCCCAAGTACTAGCACAGTGGGGAGGATGTTTGCCTTACACAGGGCCAACCCAGTTTGGTCCTCAGCGTCCCCATATGGTCCCCCAGCCACCGCCACAAGTGCTCCCTGAGTGCAGGGGCAGGGAGTAAGCCCTGAGCACTGCCAGGTGCGCCCCCACCCCCCAAGAGAAAAACCCAATGGGCTCACTTACAGGGGCTAGCAACGACCCTGGCGTCAGTTCTGAGAGTGTGATCCTGCTCTCAGAACTGACGGCCTGGTCTGGAGGCTCCCACAGGTCAATTATTAGGATTTTCCCTCCCCATGATGAAAAAGAGCGCTATTTTTGTTCCTACAATTCTCTTGAGGGAAAAAAAAATCTCTTGAGGAACACTGTTTTGGACCAGAATTCTTTTTTTTTTGGGGGGTCACACCCGGCAATGCTCAGGGGTTACTCCTGGCTCTGCACTCAGGAGTCACTCCTGGCGGTGCTCGGGGACCATATGGGATGCCGGGATAGAACCCAGCCCGGCAAGGGCCGGCTGCGTGCAAGGCAAATGCCCTACCCGCTGGGCTATCGCTCCGGCCCCTGGATCAGAATTCTATACTCAGATGTTGGTGTTTTCCTTGCATGAGGCCGACCCAGGTTCTATCCCTGGCATCCCATGTGGTCCCTTGAGCATCGCCAGATGTGACCCAAAAAAAGAAAAAAAGAAAGGTGTGTGGACATCGTCCAATGCCTTCTGATTTCTGAGTGCCAGAGTGGTTTCCTGTGACTGTGAGCTCTCTGTACTTAAACAGGCTCTATTTTCCCGACAGGTTCGGTAAGGAAATGGAAGCTCCTCTACAAACTGTTTCCAGCAGCTAGTCTGTGGAAGTCTCCTGCCAATTCTGGAAGGCCATGGTAGCCGTGGACGTGACCTAGGCCTCCCCATGTGTTGGGCACCAATAACCTCCTCACGGACAGCTCTGGTCCATGGGCTGGTGGCTGCAAAGCACTGCTCCAGCGCACGGAAGCTGGTTCACACGACAGCCAGTAAGGGTCAGGGGCAGAGGTCAGGGGAGAAGGGGATACAGTCTGGGGGAGCATCTCTCACCTGGGGGCCATATGCCCCACTGCTTCCTGGGGGTCCCCAAGACATTCCAAGGGACCACAGAGGAAGCGGAAGCACAGTAAACTGCGGGGCAAAGGCTGAGAAACCGCGCCTAGAGCTCAGGTGGGTGGTTCTCACGAGCTCACTAAGAGGTGCTGCCGAGCTCTAACCAGACGTGCGCTGGGCTTCCTGACCAGGCGTGCGCTGGGCTCCTAACCAGGCGTGCGCTGGGCCTCTGACCAGATGTGCGCTGGGCTCCTGACCCAGACTGGCTCGGTCGCCCAGAAGCAGCGGGCTGTGCCCCCCAGGGTCACGGGGGGTCAGCGATTCCTCTGGGCGGCCCTCTCACCTCATGAGGGGCTCTTCCCCACCCCAGGCCCACAGGCCCCACCAGCCACGTCTGGGTTAGAGCCCACTGCATGTCTGGTCAGAGCCCACCGCAGTCTGGGTTAGGAGCCCACCAGCACGTCTGGGTTAGAGCCCACTGTACAAGCGCCTCCCTTGGCTGTCATACCAACCACCCAAAGACGGCCCAGGGGGTTTCTCTCCCGTGGCCTCCAGGACCGATTCCTTTGCTCCACTTAACCCCAGCCGGGCTTCTTCCGCCCACCCCAGCCCAGACAGTCAGCAAACACTGCGACAGTCCTTTGGGTTGCCGAGCCCTCCCGCCTATGCACACGTGGGGTCCCTCCTGCCTATGCACCCGTGGGGTCCCTCCCGCCTATGCACACGTGGGGTCCCTCCCGCCTATGCACACATAGGGTCCCTCCCGCCTATGCACACGTGGGGTCCCTCCCGCCTATGCACACGTGGGGTCCCTCCCGCCTATGCACACGTGGGGTCCCTCCCGCCTATGCACATGTGGGGTCCCTCCCGCCTATGCACACGTGGGGTCCCTCCCGCCTATGCATGCGTAGGGTCCCTCCCGCCTAGCACACGTAGGGTCCCTCCTGCCTATGCACGCGTGGGGTCCCTCCAGCCTATGCACATGTGGGGTCCCTCCTCCGCCTATGCACACGTGGGGTCCCTCCCGCCTATGCACAAGTAGGGTCCCTCCCGCCTATGCACACGTGGGGTCCCTCCCGCCTATGCACACGCGTGGGGTCCCTCCCGCCTATGCACGCGTGGGGTCCCTCCCGCCTATGCACACGTAGGGTCCCTCCCGCCTGTGCACGCAGTAGGTAGCACACGTGGACATCTATGTAGGAAGGAGGCAATGACTGAATTTCCCAATCAATACCCGAGTCTTCAGGGGGATGGGGTGAGCTTAGTGACTCCCCACTTCCTACTCTCGCTGTCCATGGCACGACCCGGCTGTAGCCCCCTTCTGCCCCGCACCCGCACCCAGGGCAGAACTCACTGGCCCTCGCCACTAAGGTCATCGGCCCCAACGTTTCACCATCTCAGTGAAGGGAAAGAACGTTTCCCCCCAAAGCCGCTGAACCCTTTGGTAAATAACCCCATCCGCCCGAAGGCTCTTCCTTATATGGGACTAAAATGACGGTCCCCAAATGGACCCACCAGACTTATTCCTGAGACCACACACCACAGTCCAAGTCTACTTTTGTAAACAGTAGTTCCGGTACTTGAAGACAAGCTTTTTCTTGTTCAAATCCTGTCTTAATTTTGTTTTGCTGCTTGCTTTTGGTCAAACCCAGCAGTGTTCAAGGGCTAGTCCTGGCTCTGCACTCAAGGATCACCCCCTGGTGGCTCGGGACCCTTTCAGATGCTGAGGATCAAACCTGGGTTGGCTGTGTGCAAAGCAAGTGCCCTACCCGCTGTACTATCTCTGGCCCCAAATCTTGTCTTCTTAAAGCTAGTAAGAACAGGATGAGTTCCTCCCTTTTCCATCAGTTTTTGATGATTCTCTGAAAGTCACCCAGAATGCCTGAAGGTGTCACCTGAAAGCCGGCTCTGAGCTGTCCTACGCAGAGCACATGGCCACCGTGAGAGCACACTCACAGCGCGGAGTCACACGGGACTAGGCAAGCCATCAGCTTCGAGCCACGACACCAGGGAACAGGCATCTGGAAGCGTTCTCGAACCCCACACAGACCACAAGCTGTGGTCCACAAGCACATCTCTGTGGCCTGCTCTCAGCTCCAGGGCCTTCCAAAGCCCCAGCCCAGACATTCCCGCCAGGCTGAGAAAAAGCCACGGCCCTTATCCCCTGGCACACCTGATCCCGTAGCAGGGCAGCGCGAGCACTGTGGTCGTCTGTACCATCTGTGTGAGCTCTCGTCCTCTCACTGAGCCGCGGGTGGAGAAAGGCGGGAACCGCTGCTCGCACCACTTGGTGGCGCTGTGTCCAGTTACCTTCCCCGGCGTCATCCATGCCACTGCGGCATCTCCTCCGAGCCCGAGGGCGCTCCTTTGCCCACCAGACCTCTTTGTGGACAAGCTCTCCTGGCACTGTCACATGCCACTTTGCTCCAAGCCACGCACTAGGCTTCTCCCGGGTGGCTCTGCTCTCAAAAGCCAAGCCCACGTGGCCAAGTCTCAACACGGCATCACAGCAGCCCTGATACAGAAAGCGCTCAGGGCTCCTCCCTGTCTCAGAACCTGGCCCACCAGCCCAGTCCCCTGCTCCCCCTCCCCCGCGCGCGCGCGCGCCACACACACACCACCCCCACCCCCCGCACCCACACACACACACACAAGGCTGCTTCGGCCTCCTGTGATTTCCTCCAACATGCTGGTCCTTTCCAGGCTGCGGATCTGTCCGAGGCTCTTCTGGCCAGGGATTCTTCTCTGACTCAACTCCTCTCTCACCCCTTTGGCCTCTTGTTCACAGCAGCCCAGCCCTTCCCTGGAATCCTGCGTCTTTCCCCCCACCACATTCTCACGGATGCTGAACTGCTGTGCCCTGCTCACTCCCCAGCTACTACATCACCCGAACCTCACTGTCTCCTCTGCTGGGCCGCCAGCCCCTGCAGGCTGGCACCTGGCTCACGCCGGTGTCCAAGTACATGTTATCAATGGCCGTTCCCGGGCAGATGTCAACAGAGCCACGTGGCAGGCTTGAGTTGTCCAGTTTCTGCCACGCGTCCTCCTCGTGACTGCTGCCTCAAACGGAGCCCACCCAAGCAGCATCTTAGGGACATATTTCTTTATGTGCCCCTAACTCAATTTCCTGTTCCTCTTTGCCCCAGGTCCCCCAAATTCCATTCAAACCTCTATTTTCTAGTTCTTAAAAATCTGCACATTCAGTTTCTACACTGACTGGCCCGTTCGTCCCCCTGCCCCCCTCACCGCAATACCCTTTAATGAAACATTGAAACATTGTTCTCCTTGAGATCTCTAACTTTCTCCAAGCTCTATTGATTCTTTACAACTCCACAGCCTTCAAGTCCACTTAAAATAGTGAAAGGGAGAAAACCCTCTAGTGTCATACTTTTTTTTTTTGGTGTGTCACTTTATTAAAAAAAAAAAGAAACCATAGATTCTCAACACCTGAAGAATCGTCAGCAATGGAGAGCTTGAGCATCAGGGCCCGCCATCAGTTCTAAGCCGACTGCCACGCTGGGGTGCCATTAAGTTTTGTTGTTTTATTGGGTCACACCCGGCGATGCTCAGGAGTTACTTCTGGCTCTGCACTCAGGAATTACTCCTGGCAGTGCTCGGGGGACCCTACGGGCTGCCGGGGACCGAACCTGGCTCAGCGGTGTGCAAGGCGAGTGTCCTCCCTGCTGTGAGATGGCTTTGGCCCAGGGGTGCCATTCTGGCTGATACACACCTTGTGTGGCCCTCGCAGTGTTTGTGGACGGTGGAACCTCCATGACTGAGTACAAGGACTAATGTGGGGTTGTTTTTCAAACCACGGTCTCAGAACGGAAAATATTTTCATATCCTACGACAGTATCTCTCAAGCACTCATAAGGTGGCGGTTCTCGACACCCCCCCGCACCACACTGTAGCTCTGGAGGAGTCAGTGGCGATAAGACACCTGGGGGAGTCGGCCAGCAGCCCCTCCGCTCCCCTGCAGCCCACCGGGGAACGAGCGCCTGACAGCGGAGCGGCACCGGAGAGACCCAGCGGAAGGGTCGGGCTGCAAGTCGGCTCGGATGCCGCACCTCTGGCAACGGTCCTCCAGCCGAGCCTTTACTTGACCTCCTTCAGGTGAGGAAAGCTCTGAGTTCTGCAACCTGCCATCACGCCAGGCACGTAACTACAACAAACGCCTTCCTACACTGCAGTCTCTGAACTCTACCCTTCCAGTGGGAGAGACTCGGGCTGGCGGCAGACGGGAACCATCAGAGGCTCCAGGGTCTGGAGCCACTGCCCGGCAGGACGCCTCCCAGGGCTGGGCCAGAAGCTTCTAGCTGCATGGCTTGGGGTAAGGTACTCTACACCTGACCTCTTCAGGAGGCGCTTGACTTCCTCACAGAGAAAGACCTCCCAGAGCTGCTGTGTGGGGCGCATAGACCAAGGCAGACGAGAGCCAGCGGGACCCTCCAGAGCAGTGAGCAAAGACGAGGCTCCCCACTACCGTACCCCCGCCAACCCCCACCTCCTTCCCGCCGACTGATGAGAGAAGCCTGAAGCAACGCCTCTGTGCCCACAAACATGGCAGTCCCTTATGATGTGGGGGACCAGCAGGGCAGGACCCTGAGCCCGGCAGCTCTCCACTGCCAAGTGTCCAACCCTCCTTTGCCTGGGCCTGCGTGGCAGCGCGCAGAGCGGCTGGTGGCACACACAGTCTCAGTCAGGCCCGAGCCGGGGAGCGAGGGGGAGAGTCTGGACAGGAAGAGACAGCAGCTTCCGGCACGGCCACGCGAGCCCTCGTCCCCGGAGCCTTACCTTCAGCCGGTCCTTGGGCAGTGCTACCACACCCTGCTTGATGATCTCCAGGACCCGCTCCACTGACAGCTCGGCCCCCGCCTGGAGCAGCCTGGAGCTGAAGAAGGTGATTACCTGCAACGCAAAGGGGCAGGTTGGAGGCGAGCCGGCGCCGCCCCGCATGGGGGGTCCCCAGCAGGAGTCTACGTTTCTTTGCTGTTGTTCGTTTTGGGGTCACACCTGATGGTGCTCAGGCGTTACTCCTGGCTCTGTACTCTGCACTCCTGGCCGGCTCGGTGGAGGGACCATATGAAACAACGGCTCAAACCTGGGTCAGCCATGTGCAAGGCGAGCACCCCTGCCCTCTGTGCTCTCCCTGGCCCCATGAGTCTACTTCTCTGGGTGACCTGGCTTTTCACCACCAGCACCCGGAAGGGTCTGATGGCAGAGGAGGCGGGACACCCTGAGTGGTCAGGCCCTCTCAAGCTCAGGACCCTGGCAGCGCCCCTGCTCTTTCTCCGGCTCGTCCCACCTTTTTGGGGATAAGCATCTTGATAGATTTAAATATGTTTTTAAATTTTAAAGGTCAGAATTTGGTGAACGGTATAAAATGGCACTTTTTTGGTAGGTGAAAAATGGTTGGATATTGTCCATTTCATGACTCAACTTACTTTTTGCTTTTGAGATCACACCAAAGGTGCCCAGGGCTTTCTCCCGGCAGGTTCAGGGATCATGATGGATGCTGGGGACTGAACCCGGGTCAGCTGCATGTAAGGCAAGTGTACTATCACTCGGCCGCTCAACCTACTGTTTATGCATAATACTCTCTTCTCTGACCGAAACAAATGCTATAAGACATCCTAAGAAATGAAAAGCACCGTGGGAAGGAGACAGGTTTCACAGGAGCCCAAGGCCTCGTGAGAAGTGCCACTTTGCCTTCCTGGCCAGTGGCAGCCCTCGGCCGCTCAGTGTGGGGTGTCTGGCCACAGCGACAGCCCCAGAGACCTGGAGGGGCCCCACAGGCTGCACCGAGACATCCCTACGGCTTAAAAAAATCGAGAACGAGCTTCCAGGATGTGTTTTATATGAAGCGCATTTCCCTTCCTAATTGTTTATAAATCACGTAGAAACTGCTACAGCATCTCATGGTGTGTGTGTGTATTTTGTGATGCTGGGGACTGAAGCCAGGTCTTCCACATAAAAGGCCTGGGTTCCACGTCCCTGAGTTATATCCCAGGCCACACAACACATTTTAAATGTTATAACTACAGATACAAAACAATTTGGGGCAGCCATGAAAAATGATCTGAATAACTACCACATGCCTTGCTCATACCAGCATGCTATCTTCAGTAACACAATATTGCTCACGGTGAGAGGCACTGTTGTAGTGGACAGAAATAAACAATACAAACAATGCAGTCAGCCCCCCTCTCTCTCTCTCTCTCTCTCTCTCTCTCTGTCTCTCTCTCTCTCTCTCCCTCTCCTTTCCTCTCTCTCTCTGCACCACTGTGGATCAGAACCGCCCGAGGCGGAGGCAGCAGCCGTTTTCCTCCGTCACCCACAGACCCCTCGGTTCTCCTGAGCTGCACAGAGCCTGGTCTCTACACCGACAGCTTGGACAAGCCTGGGTGGGGCAAGTCCTTCAACTGTTTCCCGACGTGCGCTCCCTCAGTGCCTCGCGCTTGCCTTGAGGCACAGCCTCCACACTGGTAACAGACTCCACGCCACGGAGGGCAAAGGGAAGGGCTAGAGGGGTGTGACTCAGTTTACTGTGGAGCCTGAAGCCCACCGTGACAGCCCCGAGGTGTCCCCGTGCCCCCTGCGGTCACAGTCTTCGATTCTTCCGTTGGTGCTGCCTTTGCAGAGTCACGCCCTCATGTCCCTGCTTGCCTCGGTGCGGGCTTCCCTGCTGACTCCAGAAAGCCCGACTCGGAGGCTTTGAGTCATTGCTGAGGGCCGCTGCACCAAGCTCCCTCAGACCCGTCCCTCGGAACACCCGGACACTGTAGCACCCAGAGTCCCTCGCAGGTCCTGAGCCAGTCCTAAGTGCAGAAGCTTTTCAGCCAGGGCTCACCAGTGTCAGATGTGGGGAGGGAACCTGCGTGTTTCTCCCAACACTGTTTCTCCAGCAAATCTTATGGAATACAAGGAATGCTTCTTCTTTCTCCTCCTCCTCGTCACCCCCTCCTCTTCCTGCCCCTCCCCCACTAATTTTTGGTTTTTGAGCCTTACCAGGAGCTACTCATGGCTGACTCCTGCCTCTGTATTCAGAATCACTCCTGACGGTGCACAGGGAACCATTTAAGGTGCCAGGGATCAAACTCAGGTGGCTGCAAGCAAGGCAAGCTCCCGACCCTCTGTATTATCTCTCCAGCCCCAAGGCCTGGTTTTCTCGACAGAAAGGAGTTGAAATGGAAAGAGTGAGTTGTAGAGCCTGAAATGTCAGTGGTGGACCAGGATAGAGTTCAGCACTTGCCCTGCATATATGAAGCCCTGGGTTTGGCTGCAGCACCCCCCCCCACCTGTGGTAGTGTGACTCCAGCTGGAATCAGCAGCAATGAATGTCGAACGATTCATTCAAAGACGTGAGTTGTATTTCCTACCACCAGGCTGGGACTCGGTACAAGACAGCACATTTAGGGATGATGACTAACAGATCCGTAGCTTTTATCAACTTTCTTAACAACCCGAAACTGCTAAAATAGATGAACTTTCTTCTTTCTGAAAATATCTAAAACACAGCCAATAATAGAGGGGATTTCAAGTGCAATCTCAGCTACGCTGGGAATGAATGAGGTGCCAGTGAGCTCGCGGGAAGCTCCGTTTCCATGGTAGGTGCTGCTGACTCGGGCCCCCTCGGCTCCGCCCGCGGAACCTCAGCCTGGCGCGTGACTTCAGTCATGCTGTTAGTTCCGAGCAGTCACTGTTCAAAGTCAGGTCCTGATTAATCAGCTGTACCCTCTGAGTAATGCTAAAAATCACGCTTTACCCCATGTCACGAAGCTGGCCCGGGGCTTTACCCCATGTCACGAAGTTGGCCGGGAGCGTGGAGCTGTAGGAGTGAGCTACTTTTTGGAGGGAGGAGAGGGTGAGAAGGGAGCCCAGCGTTTGCCAGATCACCAGGGCAGAAGGAGAGTGCCAACTCCGCTGCGCTGCTCATAAAGACAAAGACAAACGCATTTTGTCAATTTTTTTTTTTTTGGGTCACTCAGGGGTTATTCCTGGCTCTATATTCAGGAATTACTCCTGGTGTTGCTCGGGGACCATATGGGATGCAGGGGATTGAACTCAAGTTGACCTAGTGCAAGGCAAACACCCTATCCACTGGACTATCTCTCTGGCCTCAAGTGACCCCTTTAAAGAATGACCTTCTACAAGTATCTAAATTTTTACCATCCTGGAGTTCATTTCTTTTTGTAAATAAACTTCTCCTTGGATACCAAATAAACTCCTTTTAAAATTTCTTACTCTTCCATGAATGGCTCTTCTGGAGGGGAGGGGAGGGCTGAGCCACATCCATTGAGGCTCAGTACTTGGGGGGTCACTCTGGGTGGTGCTCATGGGCCCAACATGAGCTGTACTCCTGGCTCTGTGCTTAGGGACCCATCCGAGGCAGTGGATACCAAACCGGGGTCAGTCCCAGGGCAGGCAAGTCCCTTCCCCCACTCCTGGGCAGGGCGGGATCAAAGTCCCCAGGAGCCCAACTGTCCGAGTGGTCACTAAGCTGGATCTTGACAGGATGATTATTTTCCTTCTTCCGTTTTGGTGTCTGGAACCGTGCAGAAACGTGTGGCGCTTCTCTGGCCCGGCCACTAACTCAGACTGATCTTGCAGGTGGTCTCTGCCGTGGGGGCTGCCCCCAGCTCCTCTGGGCCAGCGGAGGGGTCTGTCACGCTCAGTCTTGGGTCATTTGTTCTAGCTGTGCCTGATTCCCCTGAATCCACAGTCAGGTGGCCACCAACTCCCCACCCTGTCCTTGCCAAGGCCATCAGGGCTATTCCGGACCTCAGACGTGTGTACGCACCTGTCTGAGGGTTTGGGAAAGTTACAGTTGGGGGTTTATCCTTTTCTCTCGGATGGACTTGGGGACTTGTAGAAGCAGCTTTTCAGTTTTTCTAGTCTACGGTAAAAGTAGAATTTCAGGAAATAGCTTTTCTATGGTGAGACTTTTTACATACTCTGTGTGTGTGTCTGTGTGTGTGTGTGTGTGTGCAGCACGCACCTGCACGTGTGTATGCTTATAAGCTCTCCAGAGAGAAGGGACACTGCTGCTCCCAGCAGACTCAGTAAGTGCTCAGTGCACTGCCGGCACTGCCCCGCTCCACTCCCCGGACCCTGCACAGCCTCTCCCCTCAGGGTGGACATTTCATTCCTCTCGTGGCTTCAACAGCCAGGTCGGGAGCGGCCCTGTGCGTGGCGAGCAGAAACCTGGTCCCTTGGGAGGCCTAGTCTGACTCCTTCTGTAGAAGCTAAAGGTGCCCCAAGCTTTTCTCTGCTTTCAGTACTGTAGTGGGTCCTGAAGAGAAAGAGCGACCCAGCCCCTGCCAGCCGCAGGAACACTGGCTTCATCTCCTCTACCTGTGACGGCTAGGGGCCGGAGCGATAGCACAGCAGGTAGGGCGTTTGCCTTGCACCACGGCTGACCCAGGTTTGATCCTGGGCATCCCATATGGTCCCGAGCACTGCTAGGGTAATTCCTGAGCAAAGAGCTAGGAGTAACTCCTGAGCATTGCCGGTGTGAACCCCCCCAAAAAAAAAAGGCGATGGCTAGGACCTAAGCCAAAACTTTAGGGCAGCTGCGGGGAAGGGAGAGGGGGGAGAGGAGGGAGAGGGAAGGGAAGCTGAAGTGCTGGAGGAGGCATGAGGCAGAGCGGCTATTTATAGCTGTCATTCTTTTGAAATATGCAAAGTGGGTTTTGAGTGTTCGTGAATGAATTTCCAGGGCACCCAGTACTGTTTCAGATGGCGGCATTGCAAAATGTGGCTGGAAAACCTGCTTGTTCGAACCTTCCTTGGGTATATCCAAAAAATGGCGAAAATGAGGAGTGTAGAATAAAACTGGGACTCAAGGCTTGGCTGAGTGATACAGGATTAGAGTGACTGGGCCAGCCTCGTCACAACCCAGCCCCCAGCTCTGCCATCCTCATGGGACAGCCCCAGGGCTCACAGGAACCTATGCAAATACACGATCAGAATCCAACACATAGATTCCTAGGTTGAAATTTGGGTAACAAAAATCACGCAGGGGACAGAAAGATACTGTAAGAGGGCACTTGCCTCGCCTGTGGCCTGCCCTGCCACTACAGAGGATCCTCTAAGCCCTGCCAGGGAGTGATCCCTGAGCACAGAGCCAGGAGTGATCCCTGAGCACAGAGCCAGGGAGTGAGCCCTGAGCACAGAGCCAGGAGTGATCCCTGAGCACAGCCAGGAGTGAGCCCTGAGCACAGAGCCAGGAGTGATCCCTGAGCACAGAGCCAGGAGTCAGCCCTGAGCACAGAGCCAGGAGTGAGCCTTGAGCACAGAGCCAGGAGTGAGCCCTGAGCACAGAGCCAGGAGTGAGTCCTGAGCACAGAGCCAGGAGTGAGCCCTGAGCACAGAGCCAGGAGTGAGCCCTGAGCACAGAGCCAGGAGTGAGTCCTGAGCACAGAGCCAGGAGTGAGCCCTGAGCACAGAGCCAGGAGGCGAGCCCTGAGCACAGAGCCAGGAGCGAGCCCTGAGCACAGAGCCAGGAGTGAGCCCTGAGCACAGAGCCAGGAGTGAGCCCTGAGCACAGAGCCAGGAGTGATCCCTGAGCGCAGAGCCAGGAGTGAGCCCTGAGTACAGAGCTAGGAGTGATCCCTGAGCACAGAGCCAGGAGCGAGCCCTGAGCACAGAGCCAGGAGTGATCCCTGAGCACAGAGCCAGGAGTGAGCCCTGAGCACAGAGCCAGGAGCGAGCCCTGAGCACAGAGCCAGGGGTGATCCCTGAGCACAGAGCCAGGAGGCGAGCCCTGAGCATAGAGCCAGGAGCGAGCCCTGAGCACAGAGCCAGGAGTGATCCCTGAGCACAGAGCCAGGAGCGAGCCCTGAGCACAGAGCCAGGGGTGATCCCTGAGCACAGAACCAGGAGTGATCCCTGAGCACAGAGCCAGGAGTGAGCCCTGAGCACAGAGCCATAAGCGAGCCCTGAGCACAGAGCCAGGAGTGAGTCCTGAGCACAGAGCCAGGAGTGAGCCCTGAGCACAGAGCCAGGAGTGAGCCCTGAGCACAGAGCCAGGGGTGATCCCTGAGCACAGAGCCAGGAGTGAGCCCTGAGCACAGAGCCAGGAGTGAGCCCTGAGCACTGAACCAGGAGTGATCCCTGAGCGCAGAGCCAGGAGTGAGCCCTGAGTACAGAGCTAGGAGTGATCCCTGAGCACAGAGCCAGGAGCGAGCCCTGAGCACAGAGCCAGGAGTGATCCCTGAGCACAGAGCCAGGAGCGAGCCCTGAGCACAGAGCCAGGAGTGATCCCTGAGCACAGAGCCAGGAGCGAGCCCTGAGCACAGAGCCAGGAGTGAGCCCTGAGCACAGAGCCAGGAGCGAGCCCTGAGCACAGAGCCAGGAGTGAGTCCTGAGCACAGAGCCAGGAGCGAGCCCTGAGCACAGAGCCAGGAGTAAGGCCTGAGCATCGCCAGGGGATGCCAAGCCCCTACAATCCTCAGCCTCCGAATCACTTGGGGGAACCTCTCAGCATCTGGCCAGTTTGCAGGTCTGAGAAGAAGAAAAGGTTCGGTGTGGTCCTGGAACGTGGCTCAGCGGCAGAGCACACACCGTACACGAGACCCCAAGCCCACCCCCTTATTACCAAATGTGATCCCTGGCCTCACTCCGGCACTGAGCAGGTGCTTGAGAATGTCAGGTGCCCGCCCAGTTCTAAGGACAGCATGTGGCACCCGACCGAAAGTCCACCTGAGAATGTATTCTGTAGGGAACACACCGGAGGGCCACCTGTGCCCTCACCTCTGACCCTGGCAGGAAAGCTAGTGCCGTGGTACCCTGCTTCGGGTCACTGGTGGCGGCCTCCTTCCTGTGTGTCGCCTCACCTTCGCTCTGCTTCTCCGTCCTTCCAAAGACTGACTTTGCAGGGATGTGAGTGCTCAGGAAAGAGGCACCAATGATGATGAAATACAGAGAAGGAGCAAGTGCTTTCTGATGTGGTTTAAATAAACATTTACAGGCAAAGAATCCGAAGGAGGTGTTAGATGATGACCTATCACAACTGAGACAGAGGGTAACAAATGCTGGGCTCATCTGTCAGAAACCTGAATTCCAAACTGATGAGGGCCCCAGTCCTCTCAACGGCAAGGGGCACGCTTGATTGTTGAACGCAGGGCCCGAGCGATAGCACAGTGGGTAGGGCATTTGCCTTGCACGCGGCTGACCGGGTTCGATTCCCAGCATCCCATAAGATCTCCCGAGCTCTGCCAGGAGTAATTCCTGACCGAAGAGCCAGGAATAACCCCTGAGCATTGCCAGGTATGCACAAAAAAGCAAAAAAAAAAAAAAAAAAAAGTCAAACGCATGTAGGTGAAGTCACTTTCTGAGTAAGATGTGTGTGTGTGTGTGTGTGTTGTGTGTGTGTGTGTGTGTTTGTGGTAGGCGGACGGGACGGGGACAGAGCCCTCTGCGGACCTCTTTAAGGCTGCTGAGAAGGAGCCTCCTGCCCACCATGGGGGGGGAATAAATTTAACAAGTGTTGCTAGAAGTGACTTTCCCCCCCATCCTCCAGCCTGCCTGCCCCCAAAGAGGAACAAACCCCCTCACTGGGCGTTTCCCTGTGGGCTGAAGAGAATTCAGTCTCTGAAGGGGGTGCTGGGCTAAGTGGAAGCCGGCACACGTGGCCTCCCCGTGGCCCCTCACGCCGGGCTCTGCTCTCTGCTGCTTGTGCTATGTCGGCCGCAGCCACCAGCAATCGCATCCTGAGTTACACGTGGGTGTCTCCGGCTCTGGGGCTGCTGGAGCCGGACAGCCCATAGCCACTGCTCCCTGCCTGGGACCCTCTTTCCCAGAGAGGCAGCGATTTCTGCATCAGGTGCGCCATCTTCTACCTTTAATGAGATGGTGACGCGCAGGAAACCAGGCCAGCCAGAGCAGGCCTTTCCTTCTCTTGAGGTGGTCCTTCTACATCTGTATTCTCTCTGGCTTCTCACGGTTTTGGGGTCCTTCTGGTCAGACACACAGACCCCCCACATGTCTCCAGATAGAGCTGCACAGGTATGAGTTTTAATAAAGATGGAATGAGACTAGGGATGTGAGTGCTCCAATGATGATGAAATACAGAGAAGGAGCAAGTGCTTTTTTATGTGGTTTAAATAAACATCTAAAGGCAAAGAATCCGGAATGATGTGTTAGACGATGACCTATCACTTATTACAACTGTGACAGAGCAACAGAAATTCTGGGCTCATCAGAAACACAATATTGGCTACTAAAAAAAAATGAAAGACAAAAAATCAGAAAGAAAACATTTCCCCAATACCTTTCCAGTCTAGATTTCCCTGATATATACCATACCTGGTTCAGGCGATCATCCTTTGTTGAGAGAAAGAAATGAAGAAATCAGGGAAAGGTAAAAATTCTGACAGAAGGGGCTGAGGTTTGCCAGAGGACAGACTGAAATGATCAAGGCACAGACTGAGAAACGAAGATGGATAAAGTTCTGTAGCTCAACAATCTGCCTAAACAACCAGAAACATCACTCATCCTGGAACTTGAAAGCGATGCACTTATAAGCAACATAAAAAATATTATTTTAGCATTGCTACGGCCATTCTAAGGGGATATCCTTAGACCCAATTAGAGATCAAGAGGTTCAAGATTACAATAGGCCCCACTTGGCATCAGATTAATTTAAATGGATGAAAGGACAGGAAAAAGAGCGTGCCAACCACCGGGCCCCCCGGCTTTTTGCTTCTCTGGGAATCCTCACCAAATTCAAGGTTTTGGGTCCTCAAATGACAGACATAAGGGGGACAATCACCAGTCCAGCCCAGAGCCCTGTTTCGGACAGGAACCAAGACCTGGTGACGGCTCCTGCACAGGCGTGGGAGAAGACCCCTGGGGGTGTCGGGGACACCACCAACAATCCAATCCCCGTGTCTCAACGCCCCCTCCACAGGCCAGCAGCAGCCCCTCATTATGCCAGAGGTTGGCAGAGTGGCCCAAGAAATGGTTTCAAATGCAACAGAATTGGAGAACACAACAGTGAAAATGTAGGAAAACTAATTTTGAAAAGAATGCAAGTAAAAGTTTTGAAAAGCTCTTTTGAAAAGAGTAGAAGTAAAAGCTTACATACTGATTAAAAACATTCAGCCATGTTAGTAACAAAAAGTTAAAATAAAAGTAACAGTGAGGGGCCAGAAAGATAGCACAGTGGGTAGGGCGTTTGCCTTGCATGCAGCTGACCCAGGTTCGATCCCGGCACCCCATATGTTCCCCTGAGCACCGCCAGGAGTAATTCCTGAGTACAGAGCCAGGAGTAACCCCTGAGTATTGCCGGGTGTGACCAGAAAAGAAAAAAAAAAGTGATGTTCAAAAAAAGTTTAGTGGGGCCAGAGCAAATTTGCACAAATAGCACAGCGGGTAGGGTGTTTGCCTCGCATGCAGCTGACCCGGGTTTGATACCGAGCAACCCATATGGTCCGAGAGCACCGCCAGGAGTAATTTTTGAGTGCACAGCCAGGAATAACCCTGAGCATTGTTGGGTGTGACCCAAAAAAAAAGAATGATTTAGTAAATATGCAAAAAATGCTGACAGTGCAACTGTCAGAACATTCAGAACCAGCAGGACACAGAACTGCACAGAACGTGATCTCTACTCTTTAGAATACGTGTCTAACACACACACACACACACACACACACACACACACGGAATACACACACGAGCAGAATGTCACACTTGTAGCAGAGAAGGTGGCAAATGTGGATCATGTTGAGAGCAGGGGTCCAGGGAGGTTAGCCAAAGGCCAGTGCAGAGGCTTTGCAGGAGGTAACCTTGCTTGGTCAGTGGTGCCACCTGGTCCCCAGAGCACGGGTGGGAACAACCTCCAGGCACCAATCTGCGAAAAGCCTCTGGGTGAAACCTCAAAATAAAAAAAAATAAGGAACCTCACGGCAGTTTTTAATCCAGGTTTGCTACATTTTCTCTGCTTTCTTACTTAGAAGAACCTGTGGGCGGCTGGAGTGATAGCACAGCGGGGAGGGCATCTGCCTTGCACACGGCCGACTGGGTTTAATCCCCAGCATCCTATATGGTCTTCTGAGCCCCATCAGGAGTAATTTCTGAGTACAGAACCAGAAGCTAAGCATTGCAGGGGTGGCCCCAAAAGCCCAAATGAAAAATAAATACAAATAAAGTACCTGCCTCACAGTGATGGCCACGCCTTGTTTCTTATTCTTAAAGGTCTCCTACATCCGGTTCGATATTTTAACAGCATCACGCTGTCTCCTCTGGCGCTTACTCACCAGATCGATGTTCTGCATGACGTCCTGGAACGAGGGGTGGGTCCGGAACTGCTCGAAGAGGTCGCGCTTGTACAGCAGTGCATACACCAGGTTGGGGTTGTGGTGCAGGGAGTTGGTGAGGCACGAGTTGATGATTTCCAGCATCATGCGGATCACCTCCTCGATGACACTCAGGTCTTGCGCCTGCCGGAGAAGCAAAGCCGCCGGCAGGTCAGAGAGCTTCGCTCCTCAGCACACAAGTAGTCAGAGCGAGATCCGGGTGCGGACCCTGACGGCACCACAGAGGTCAGGCGAGCGGAGCCCCACACGGCTAGTTGTGGGAAGCATCTTGGCAATTAGGCTCACCAGCTACTAAAGGGTTTGCGTTAGAATCTATGGGCATCGTGTGCTCAAAATGCGGAATTTAGCTAAATCGATGATGGTCTCACCAGTGTACATGAAAATCTGGAGCTTATTCAGCACCCCTTGGACCCCCTGATTCTTATCCATATTCCCATCACAGTATCACCATAGAGCATTAATTTCCATAGCGTTAAAGTGGTGGTGAAGTTCTACCAGTTCCATGGAAAGTGCCTAATTCAGCATATGATCTCATTTCTCTGCCCTGTGGAGAAAGCTTTCAAGCATTTAAGCTTTATGTTTACAGATAAATGCCCTGTTTTGTCTCTTTTTCTTCAGAGTCAACAGTCTTGAGCATGAAATAGTTTACAAGACAGCGGAACTCAAAGCAAACAATCAGCCGTTCTCTTGAAGAGAGAATCATGGAATAGGCAACAATACAGATGGACACAATAGACTTTCTTTCTCCAGTTTCCTAAATTATATTTGAAAGCTGACACAAAAATTATAACATTGTTTGATGCTGTCCTCAAAGGAATATCTAAAACATTTCTATTATAAACCAGGGAGGGAAGGAGCTTTAAATGGGGACTCTCGCTTCAATAGGTAAAATGTCAACATTAGGAGACTAGGAACATTTTTGTAAGTATAATGTCCAGAGCAAATCCACAAAAAGGGATCTACTGAAATATACTATGCACACATCACTATGGAGTTCTAAAAACATTCATGTTCCCGCAAGAAGGGTAGAATAACAGGACGAGCATGAAAAACAAGGAACAAACAGGAAGCAAAACAGCAGAATGAGTGCTGGCAAGCCAGTACTTAGCATTAATTGCAGATAAATTAAAATACAATCATTAAAATTCAAAGACTGGCAGACGGTAAAAAAAAAAAACAATAAACCATGATCCAAATATATGGTTAAAGAGCCTGAAATATAACTCATTTCAAATAGAACAGAAGTGAAAAGATAAAAAAAATGACGTACTTTGCAAGTAATAATAAAAAAAACAACAAAAAGAACAAGGAAAAAGTACTAATTGGCTCCTTATGAAAAAGTTTACAATGGAGATTTAACAGGTAAAAAGCAAGCTTACATTCATTCAAGATATCCCCAATTTTTTTTTTTTTTTTTGCTTTTTGGGTCACACCCAGCAATGCTCAGGGGTTACTCCTGGCTCGACACTCAGGAATTACTCCTGATGGTGCTCGGGGACCATATGGGATGTCTAGGATCGAACCGGGTCGGCTGCGAGCAAGGCAAACTCTCTACCGGCTGGACTATCTCTTTGGCCCCTAGGTCTTAGCAGCATTCAACCAAAATTCATGAGACAAAACAAAACACAAACCCACAAAAATAAAAATAGTCCACGTTCAAGAGACAAAGTAATCAAGTATATCATGCTAAAAACAACAAATACTGAAAAAACCAAACAAGGAATTTAAAAGAACCATGATTATAATCTACAGACTCCAGTGTGGATCTCTCCCCATGATTATGATCTACAGAATCCAGTGTGGATCTCTCCCCATGATTATGATCACAGAATCCAGTGTGGATCTCTCCCCAGATTATAATCTACAGAATCGAGGTGGAGCTCTCCCCAGATTATAATCTACAGATCGAGTGTGGAGCTCTCCCCAGAGATCACAGACATGTGGAGCCCCCCAGATTAGATCTACAGAACCAGGTGGATCTCTCCCCAGTTATGATCTACAGAATCCAGTGTGAGCCTCCCCATGATTATGATCTACAGAATCCAGTGTGGATCTCTCACCATGATTATGATCTACAGAATCCAGTGTGGATCTCTCCCCATGATTATGATCTACAGAATCCAGTGTGGATCTCTCCCCATGATTATGATCTACAGAATCCAGTGTGGATCTCTCCCCATGATTATGATCTACAGAATCCAGTGTGGAGCTCTCCCCATGATTATGATCTACAGAATCCAGTGTGGATCTCTCACCATGATTATGATCTACAGAATCCAGTGGAGCTCTCCCCCAGATTATGATCTACAGAATCCAGTGTGGAGCTCTCCTCATGATTATGATCTACAGAATCCAGTGTGGATCTCTCACCATGATTATGATCTACAGAATCCAGTGTGGATCTCTCCCCCATGATTATGATCTACAGAATCCAGTGTGAAGCTCTCCCCATGATTATAATCTACAGAATCCAGTGTGGATCTCTCCCCCATGATTATGATCTACAGAATCCAGTGTGGATCTCTCCC
This sequence comes from Cryptotis parvus, assembly GCA_021461705.1. Lineage (NCBI taxonomy): Eukaryota > Metazoa > Chordata > Mammalia > Eulipotyphla > Soricidae > Cryptotis > Cryptotis parvus. The sequence continues at coordinate 47,734 of JAJIBD010009850.1, forward strand.
CCATGATTATGATCTACAGAATCCAGTGTGGATCTCTCCCCATGATTATGATCTACAGAATCCAGTGTGGATCTCTCCCCATGATTATGATCTACAGAATCCAGTGTGGAGCTCTCCCCATGATTATGATCTACAGAATCCAGTGTGAATCTCTCCCCCATGATTATGATCTACAGAATCCAGTCCACGTGGAGCTCTCCCCATGCTGGAACTGATGAGGAATGTCAGCAGTCTTGAAAACTTAAAAATGCCACATAAAAACGTTAGGGGTGGGGGAAACAAAAGCCAAGTAAAGTATGCTTACACAGCTCTGACAGGAATCTTAGTTCTTCAAGATTCTTAGTGTCTAACCTCTGAATATTTTCTCAAAAGAACAAAAAACATCAGGCATTAGATCGGAAAACTGAGAATACCCCTACTATCTACCTGATACAACCCAAAATAAATAAAACCTGATAAAACAAAAACCAATGTACATACTTAGGTACATTATATTCAAAATAACGAAAACCAATGAGAAATCTTGAAGGCAATCAGAATTAAAACACCACAATTTAAAGGCTCATATACTGCCACCCCAACAGAGCCTACAAGAAGCCAGAGGAACCCCCACACCATGAGGGCTGCCATTTTCCACATCCGGACTCCCCTCTCCTCAGAGCTCCACCCAGAAGAGCTGATCACAGCCCGGCTTACGGAGCCACAAAGCGGTCACACGTTTCATCAATAATTGCTCAAGTTTTGAGGTAACTACTAGAGTATCCCACCCGATGGCAGAGCCTGGCAAGCTACCTGTGTCGTATTTGACATGCCAAATACCAGTAACAATTATAGACCTCATTCCCATGACCTGATGGAATGGTTTGAGGCTCTTTATGTTCCTGGAGTGGGATGATGCCTTTGGGCTATCTCCGCATGTGACAGGACGTATTGATGTTACTGGTGCCCGCTCAAGCAAATCGATGATATACGGGAAGACAGTGATATAGTGACATTCAATATAAGGATAGGATTTATAGTAGACGTCTCAGAAATTACACAAGGCAACCCAGAGAGAGAACACTCTGAAAATGTGGGGCCAAAATCTGGGTCAAGGAAGAATTCTATAACCAGCAAAAATATATTTCAAATCCAAAGGTGAAATTAAGTCTTTTTCTAGACTAATAAAACATGAAATAATGCATTACCCTCACATTTACACTTTAAGAAAAGTTAAAGGAATTTGTCTAGGCAGAAAAAATATGAAACCAAAGAGAATTATAGAACCACACTGTAGTATATCATAAGGCATTATTGAAAGAATAAATGTAGAGATAGTTCTTGTTTTAATCTTTCTGAAAGAAAGCAAATTTCTTCTTCTTCTTCTTCTTCTTCTTCTTCTTCTTCTTCCTCCTCCTCCTCCTCCTCCTCCTCCTCCTCCCTCCTCCTCCTCCTCCTCCTCCTCCTCCTCCTCCTCCTCTTCCTCCTCCTCCTCCTCCTCCTCCTCCTCCTCCTCCTCCTCCTCCTTCTTCTTTTTTGCTCAGGGGTTTCTCCTGGCTCTGCACTCAGGAATTACTCCTGGCGGTGCTCAGGGGACCATATGGGATGCCGGGGATCGAACCTGGGCTGGCATGGGCTGGCCACATGCAAGGCAAATGCCCTACCCGCTGGGCTATCGGAAAGCAAATTTCTAAAGCTGAATACTGGCAACATATCACAGCCGAGAGCTGAGAGCATCTGTAACACATATCTCAACTTTTCCTACCAAGAGGTGCCTGACTCCTAGCTCCCCAACTCACCCCCATTTCCCTTGTTTCTAGGAAGAAGACAGCAAGAAACCCCGGTTGGCCCCTCCAGTCTGGTATTCGGGTCCTCTCGTTTCTCTGGGATGGGTTTCCGGGAAGGGACTACTTTGGGGAAAGGTTGTGCCTGCACTTTTAGGAGGAGTGAAGCCCACAGCGTGTACATCGGTAGTGTAGAGGAGAGCACCCTCCTTTCCTGCTTCTGTTTTTCGCCCCAAAGATTCATCACTTTGGTCTAAGAGTTCTTCTGAGATTTCCCAAAAATGATTAAGGACTTACCAATTCCTCAAAGGGATTCATACATTCAAAATGACTCTAGGGTCATTTTTCTTTATCCACAATGGGGTGTCTGTTTTGATACTCGTAGTGCTAGAACACTGTCTTGTTTGCTATCTGCAAGGTATATTTCTCAGGCTTTAATTTTTAAACTTTTGGTGACATTGAAGACACAGGGAGTTAAAAGCCACGAAAGGGCTAGATGCCACCATTTTAAATTTTAATCTAATAGCTTTGGATATCAAGTGGGTTTGATTCACTTACATGGACTGTCACTACAGATCTCAATGGGCTTATTCCTATAGCCAGTTTTGTGGCGCTTTTAGCGGTTTCCAGCGGCCGTCTAACGAACAACACAGGGCCCGGCTTAGACTAGCAACCACTGTCTGCCCGTGGACAGAGTAGGCCCAGCTGGAGACCAGCTTGCCTCTGAACCTCTGGTCGCCACATGAGGCTGGTGGCTGGAAGAGCCAGTCTGAGGACAGGGCGCAAGGTTGGCTAAGAGTTGGGGTTGCGCCTGCTGGGGGTCAGGGCCTTTCACGCTTCTGGACACAGTCTCCTCAGGGGTGCCCGGGGTTTCTCACCTCATGTAGGGTCCAAGAGATCTAACTGTGGAAATCACTGAGTGTTATGACTAATGGTGCCGCACCCCACTGGCTGAAGAGCGACAAGGAAACATCGCGGTGATCTCTGGAAAACAATCTACCACATTGCTCTTATTCTCCTGTACCTGAAGCTCGCCTCTCCCAGCCTCCCTCTCCAGTGTCTGCTGAGCCAGTGAAGCTTGCGAGTCTCGCCAGGCTCTCCCCCTCTGCTGGTTTCTACCCTGAAGATAGTGTTTCTATTCTTTATTTTTTTTTTTTTTGGGGGTCAGCCCCGGTGATGCTCAGGAGTTACTCCTGGCTCTACACTCAGGAATTACTCCTGGCCGTGCTCAGGGGACCACATGGGATGCCGGGGATCGAACCCTAGATGCTTGGAATATGCATACATGCACGTCTGTGTGCGCGTATGCATTCTGGTTTGGGATCATACCAAGCAGGACTTGGGAGTGTACTCCAGGCTCCTGGCTCAGGGAGGCCAGCAGTACCAGGGATCAAGCCTGGGTGTCCCTACGTGCAAATCCTGCTCCCCTCCCATGGGCCTATCTCCCCACACCAATGCCTTTACTTTGCATCCATTCTTAGATCGAATTTTATCTGTGGTTAGAATTATAGTCACTTTCTGGACCAGTGAAATTGTACAGCGCGGATAAAGGCCCTAGCGGCCCACCCTGGTTGATTCTCAGGCTCTGCACCGTGCCTTGAGCACTGAGCTGACAGTCACCCCTGAGCACAGATGCAGATGCTAGTTCACAACCCAAAACACTCACTTAAATTCCAAAATGTTGCATGCGGCCGACCGGGTTCAATCCCGGCATCCCATATGGTTCCCTGAGCACTGTCAGGAGTAATTCCTGAGTGCAGAGCCAGGAAGTAACCCCTGAGCGTCACCGGGTGTGATCCAAAAAAAAAGCAAAAGCAAAAGAAAAGGAAAATAATTCCAAAGTGTGAGGCAGGGTGGGGAGCACAGGCGCTGTGAAAGACCCCCACCCCCGTCAGGGTGGTATGTGTGGCGGTGTGGCAGGACAACCTGCCTTGGGAGAGGTGCGTAAAGCATTTCCTGAACCGTGCATGATGTTACTCTAAAAACATTTGTCAGAGCAGAGACACGGGAAAAACTCAGGTCCTTCAAAGACCTATTTTAAAGTAATGGTGCTTAAGAAAATGGCCCAGAAAAGAAATGTTTCATTTTACTCTGGCATCCAATTTTTTTTTTTTTTTTTTTTTGCTTTTAGGGTCACACCTTGCAATGCTCAGGAATTACTCCTGGCAGAGCTTGGGGGCAATATACAATGCTGGTTTATAGCTGACAACATCATGACATCTCTGACACCACTCAACTCGGAAATACAATGTGGAAGTTATGACAAAGACATTTTCACACAATTCCATAGTTTGCTGGACAGTCTGTACTAGAAACAGAGGAAAAAAAAAACAACCCAGGAGATTTCCATGGCAAACTACTCAGAGACCAAAGCTGACAAATTGAAAGTTTCAAGAGTTAGGGTTAATCCAAGACTATCTGTGACTTAGAGGCCTTTAGCTTCTCAGTGTGAAGCCCGAGTCCCGTCCAGCAAGTCCATTTCTGAGCCCAGTGACTGTCGCTGGCGAGGATCTCCGGGAGGAAACACTCTCCTGAACTGTTGCTGACCAACTGGACAGGGCACAGAGCACTTCCCCACCGCCGAACACAACTACAGTTTCCCCACGAGATTACCACGGGATCCAGAAAGGGAAGGTTTCCCCTGAGGTCTGGCGTTGATATTATTTGTCTTTATTGTATTTCAATAACCATAGGAGCACTTTCTACAGACATTATTATTATTATAATTGGGTTTGGGCCACACCTGGCTGTGTTCGGGCTTACGCCTGCCCTGCAATCAGGAATTACTCCTGGCATACCCCATATGGGATGCCAGGGATCGAACCTGGTTTGGCGCCGCTCAAGGCAAAAGCCCCAGGCACTGCACTATCACTCCAGCCCCAACACACATTATTTTAACTCGGCAATTCCTCAGCTTCCTACTGAGGAATTCAGTGACCATCCACTATCCGTTACAGTTAGCTTAGAAGAAAGGATTCTAAAACCATAAAGTCCATTACAGATGAGGTAAGATATTCCCTTTAATTAGCCAGCCTGATACTCATCACTGTGTGGCCAGTCTGAGCCCTGAAGCCTTCTCTCTCCATAAACACAGGACACTTCTGTGAGGCTCTGTCCTGCATGAGGGCAGTCCCAGCTCAGGAGTCCGTCACCTTGGTGACCCCAAGCGCCGGTTGGAGGCCACTGTGACAGGCAACACCTTCTCTGCGACACTTCCCGGCCCCAGCAACTATCCCCAACTAGCAAATACCTAGACGGAAGCCGCCTCCTCAGGCTCTGCTAGATGCCTCCCAATGCACTGGTCAGAGCTCGTCTCTGCCTACTGGGCTTTCACTTCCAATGGGGGTTCACTGTGAGGGCCTGGACACTGTAGAGAGGTGCTAGGGACAGGCTGGGCCACCCTGGCAGTGCTCGGCCACTTCCAGGGCTGCAGATGGCGTGCCAGTGGAGCATGGTGTGAGGGGATCCAACTGGGCTCGGCTGTCGCAAGGCGCGCCTGGAGCCCTGTACCGCCGGAAAGCCCTGCGTTTCCATTTTCACCAGTTCTCTGCTAACCACTAGTGCAGACGCCCTTACAAAGCTGCCATTCCCGAGTAAGTGATTTCCTAGAAACCATCCTCTCGTGGGCCCTTCCTTCTGTGCTGGAAACATAAGCTGCAGTGTGAAGACCGCGAGGAGGTTGGAGATGATCGCGGGTGAGGGAGCAAATTATGCACCAGAAAATTCTGATGCACGAGAAATAAAACGTCAGATTTCTGATTTCTAAGAAAAGGGATCCCGAGAATGAACATTCACGAATTATTTGTGTCTTCGGGTTGCCACTGTGACTCAGTTCTGGGCAGGTACCTACACTGCGGGGCTATAAGCCAATCAAATCCCTTTGTTTTGAAAGAGCATTACTGGGGAGTAACTGCCTTGGCAAAAAGATGAAACATCAACATGAATTTGACTAATCTCTTTAAAATCTACAAAATCACCTCCAAATCTGAGTACTTAAATAGTCCTACAGAGTTAGTTGATATAATAGTTATTAGGGTAACAGAATTTCAAACAGCATTTACAGGTTGCTATTTTCATCCTCATGAAGACTAAATGAAATAGAACAGGGTGTGTGTGTGTGTGTGTGTGTGTGTGTGTGTGTGTGTAATAAAAACAACTACAATGAACTACTTAAAAAGAGAAAAAAAATTTTTTTTTCTTTTTGGATCACACCTGGTGACGCTCAGGGGTTACTCCTGGTTCTGCACTCAGGAATTACTCCTGACAGTGCTCAGGGGACCATATGGGATGCCGGAGATCAAACCCAGGCCAGCACAGGCCGGCCACGTGCAAGGCAAACACCCTACCCACTGGGCTATCACTCCAGCCCCAGAAAAACCATTTTCATATTCAATATTATTACCAATACACCAGAGAATTATGCAATACCTGTACCTTAGAACTTCCTATGATTGGGAATCAATCAGCGTTCAGTCTTAAATGTGAGTCCCCACTTGTACTTTCATTAAGCTGCTGGACTAGCCCTTTAAGGGACGGTATATTGAAAACCTGACTAACATTAATGGACCGATACCCGGTTGGAGAGAAAGACATGCTTTTAAAAACTGTTTTCTCTGGACTCTCCAAATTAGCTTTGTCAGAGATAAGATCTAATGGCTCAGCGGCAGAGCAGCAAACGCTTAGAGCACGCGTGGTTTTTCATTCAGGGCAGTTCTTTATGCAGCCTCCATCCTAGGAACGAGCCCACATCAAACAGGATTTCCTTCACCAACAAAGGGCGCCCTGCACCCCCACCCCCACTTTCTTGCAGCAAATTGCAAATGTGAAAACAAAGACACAAGAGAAAATGGTCCCCTTGGCTGATGTCTGCTGGGTCCTGTGACAGGCACAGAGCGAGTTCAGAGCTAAGTGGTGATTTCATGTCAAGCGGGGAGCTGGCAGTGTCTTGCCCCGTTGGGAGGGGGGCGGTACGGAGGGGAAACTCAGAGCTGCCTCATTAGATAAACTTCCTTTTCCTTTTAAGAGGGAATTTATACAGTTAAATAGTTTCCAAATAATTTATTTTTAGTTGCTTTAAGAGAAGCATATGTATCTTGTTTGTATTCCTTTTGGGGGACTCCAAGAGAGTTGTCTAAATTTCCTGCATTTTCAGCAGAAAATACAGCCTTCAACAAAGTTAATGGGGCTCTGCCAAGACATGGAGGCGGGGAGGAACCCGCAGGCTGCCTCCTTCTAGAGTGGCCGTGCGAGTGACCTCCAGCCCACCATCGGCTTCGAGAGGCGCTGGCTGTGCCGACGCGGTCCCACTCCACACGCACACTCAAACGCTCTGTGAGCACCTTCTTTCCAGCCAGGACCGGACCTGTCCCCATGCACGGCACTTCTGATAGCAAGGACTAGTCAGCTCAGGCCAGAGGACATCTGAAGGACAGATCCTGGGACTGACGGGACATGCTGACCTTTACCCATGTGGGAAGAGGGAAAGGGCAGGAGAGGACGGAGCTCGGGCACCCCTCTCCTGTGGCTCCGTGAAGCCACACGGCCTTTGCATCGGACACCCATGGGCCAGGATTGCTGCGTGTCACCCACGGACCTGGGCTGGAGCCCCAAGGAGTCTGACTTACTAGCCAAGCGCGGCTGCGAGGCACCTGCCTGGGCTGCACCTGGGAGAGGGCGAGAAATGCACATGAAAGGAATGTCTGAGTGAACCCCACCTGAAGAGAGGCCCTGGGAGCACACGGTGGGGGCCAGGAAGGGACTGCTGCCGTTCCCTGGGCCTGCTACTGGTCAGGGCGGACCAGCAGACACCTGCGCCCTGGACTTTCATCTTTACGACATTACCGTAGGGCTCCAAGTGCTGGTTCCCTTTCTTCTATAAATTTCTCTCTCTTCTTTTTTTTTTTTGGGGTCACACCCAGTGACACTCAGGGGTTCTCCTGACTCTGCACTTAGGGAACCATATGGGATGCTGGGAATCGAACCCAGGTCAGCTGCATGCAAGGCAAACGCCCTACCCGCTGTTCCTTACTCCTTGCACTCTCTCACCTGTGACTGGCCCCAGGAGTTACAGTTCTGAATGCTTCTCATATTGAGTGACTCTCCTGACCCGCAGCCTCAGACCTGCTAGGAAGCACCTGGAGTTCCTCCGCTCAGGCCCTTTGCCTGAGATACAGGCTCTGATTCTCAAGAACAAGTGACTAATTCAAAGCCCTTCTGCGGGGCAGGGAGAGGCAGCTTTCCACACGCCAGGCCCTGAGCCGGGTCTCTCTACCGCGGTACCCCATAGCAGGGACTACGGGCATCGAGTGCGGTTGGCGTGTACAGCCCACGGATGGCCAGGATTCCCTGAGCAGTTCTTGTCATTCCAGAAAGAATGCGGGAAAACATCCGCAGCCCTGGGTTCATGGCAGCACCATTCACAACAGGCTGGCACCAGCCTGAGAGCCCCAGAACAGAGGGCTGAACGAAGAAACGACTGGACCTATACACGGAGGAATACGACTCGCTGTAGGCAAAGGCGAGATCACGTCATCTGCTGCTATGTGGAGGGGTTGGAGAGGACCGTGCTAAGCAGAGTGAGAGACACAGAGCGATTGCGCACATAGGTGGGATGTAACGACGCACAGTAAGTAACAGGCCAAAGGCAACAGAAACTGAGAACTGGTCTTTAGTGGGAAGGCAAAATCCCCCTCACCAAAAACCCCCTAACCAGGGCCAAAGAGATAGTACCAAGTAAGGCGCTTGCTTGCCTCTCCGGCAGAGAGCAGGGCTTATCCCTGGCTCGTTCACTACTGGTGGTACTTGGGGATCGAGCTGGTATGGGAGGTATGGGAGACCTGCGAGGGCGTGTCTTACTCCCCGCACTCTCTCACTAGCCTCCAAGTTCTCAGCTTTTAAGGACTAGGGTCCCAGTGGGCCCACCAGAAGAGAAAGCTTCCCTTCCGGAGTCTGTAGCCTTAGTGTTATACTTTGCTTTGTCATTCGAGGGAAGGACAGGAATTTTCCCTCTCCCTTTGGGTTCTTCTTGAAAGCAACATTAGATGTCATGCAAAAACAGTCAACGTAATCATGTATGTGTGGTGAATCTACACGGATGCAGATACTAAAGCCAAGGGGGCCCTGTGGCCACGAGTACCTGAGTTAAGCATGGCCAGGGCCGGGCTCCGGGAGCGAGGACAGAGACCAGATGCTCCGTAATCATGTGTTTGCTCCGGCAACAGACAGCCTCCCGCCAGGGAAACCATTCAGGTTAGAAATTCCAATCCTGGATAATATCCCCAATTTTCGTTCTTCCAGGGAGTTAAGGGGATGATGAAAGGTTTCCTATGGCCCTGAAGGATGGATCACATTTGAGCCCAGTTCAAAAATATAAAGAAGTAAAATTTATGGGTCAGAATGACAGTTCATGGGAAAACCTGTTCTGGGCTTCTCGGGAGGCTGGCACCTTAATGGAGCTACAAATACTGGGGGACTGACCACTTTTCAGGGGCCATTACTCTACCACAATTTCAGAGGGTCATTACACTTACCACAGTCCCAAACATCCAACAGTAGGTAGAAGGCATAAAACCTGGACAGAGGAGTAACGATCGGGCTCAGAGAGAGCAAAGGCGAGGCCGGTGTGTGTGGCTGCCAGGAGGCTGAGTGAGTGTGGACCCCCAGCACTGGCCAGAGCGTGGCCAGGTGCAGGCCAAGGAAGGACACCAACAAAAAAAATCTGCGGAGCACACAACACAATATTGAGATACACCAGAACTCCCGACAAGAAGGAAAGAGAGGAAGAGCTAAGTGATGGCACAGTGAGTGATCCAATTTAGTCGGAGGTTCACTGCCCAGTCTGGCGCTTGGCATGCGGGTGTCCACTATTTTCCAAGAGCCAGGAAATGTTTCCCAACTTTTTAAAATCCTTGAAACTTTTCACAATAAAAATCACTGTGGGGGGGAAGCGAGCCCACGGAGCTGCCAAGTCCGTGTCTCCAGCCCCCGAGCTTGGGGACCAAGGGTCTTCAGAGACAGAGCGTGAACGGCCGCAGTGTTTGTGAGGCCACCTGGAGTGAAGCGTCTGAGGAAGGTTTCTACGAAGACCAGATTTCAAATGGCAAGAATCACTCCTTTTTCCCTTTTCGATAATAGTAAATCATAGACAAGCTGGGACATGAGCATGAAACAGCCCCTGCAGTGACGCACAGGGCACAGGCCTGGGTGCTGAGATGCAGCCCTTGATTTGATCTCACAGCGCTCACACAATCAGGCCAAACCTGTACAGGGCAGTGTTGTCTCAAAAATAGGTTTCTTCAAGATGCACAAGAAAGCTAACAGGCGTGGCAAAAACAAAACAAACAAACAAACAAGTACAAGTGGCCGGACACCGGAGATGCGAACCTTCATCTAGACACCAATAATTTATTGCACGGATTCAAATCAAGACCACACTCTGTGCACTGCAGACGCCCGCTCTGGGAGGAACTGGCCCGAGCAGAGAAGAGCACTGGAGCTCTGAGCCACCCTGCCTGGCCCCTGAGGTGCTGCCTTGCTATTTACTGCCCGTGGAACCTGGGGCAAGGCAGTGAACCTTGATTCCCTCGTGAGCAGAACATCTGGCCGGAAGCAGGGTGACAAGCAGGTGAGACGCAAGGGTTCCCGGGCGGCAGTGCACGTAGAATTCCTGCTCGTGCTGGGACAAGCCAGAGAGAAGCAAGAATGGGCCGAAGCCTCCTCTTGGCCCCACAGGGATCTGGAAGGATACAGACGCCACCGGGTCCTAAGTGAAGCAAGCGAATCTGACTTGAACTATTTCAGAGAAATTATCTGCGTGCCCTAGGTCTGATGACAAATTCCAAATTTTAGGGCTGGATCAATAGTAGGTGTTTGAATTAACTGTGTCTGACCGGGTTCGCTCCCTGGCTCCCCAAGATGGTCCCCCAGAGCACCGCCGGGAGTGATACCTGAGTGCAGAGCCAAGAATAAGTCCAGGGCACTGCTGGGTGTGGCCCCAAAACAAAAATAAAGCCAAAAAAAAAATTCCAGATTTTAGAAAATTTACATGCATTCTGGTGAAATCCTCTGAGCTACGAATCTGAGATCTTCAGGACTTAAATGCTATTGTTATACTAAATGTCTAATCCCTAGGAAATATTACATCTAAGAACTATTTCAAGTGTAATACTGAATTAAAGGTGATGCCTGGCTGAGGCCAGATTGACTTGAAGCCCACTGCATTATAGCTGTGTTCTACATAATAACATGTATGGTTGCCTAACCACACCTGTATTCTGTCCAAATGACAGCTAATATTCATAGCTGAATCAGGATCAGCTGCAGTAAGTGGAACTCAATCTGCTGATACAATGAGTGCAAGAGGGCCGCTGAAAAAGTTGCTGGCAAAACTGTCACCCTCCAAAACGCTGGGTGACAATCCTGGAGTAAAAGCGCAGTGAATGGGCCAGAGGGGGTACAGCGGGGAGGGTGCCTGCTTTGCAAGTGGCTGACCTGGGTCTGATCCCCAGCATCCCATATAGATCCCCAAGCCCTGCCAGAGTGATCCCTGAGTGCAAACAGGAGTAACTCCTGAGCACTGGTGGGCATGGTCCCAAAGAAAAAGCAAAACAAAACAAAAAGTTGTTGGGGCCGGAGCGACAGCACAGCGAGTAGGGCGTTTGCCTTGCACGTGGCTGACCCAGGTTCAATCCCTGGGATCCCATATGGTCCTCCGAGCACCGCCAGGAGTGATTCCTGAGTGCAGAGCCAGGAGTAACCCCTGAGCAATGCTAGGCGTGACCCAGAGAGAAAAAGAAGTTGCAATTTATTTTTGTTGGAAGGGGGGTTGGAGCACCTCAGGTTGTGCTCAGGGCACCACATGCCATGGTGGGGACTGAACGGGGTTGGTGATGTGCAAAACAGGTGTCTTGTCCCAGTACTGTCTTGCCAGTCCCTGAACTTTACTTCTCATGGAAGAAAGTGATCTTAAAAGCAGCTGCAATGTAAGGAGTGAAAGGTGCTTGCCATAGGAAGTTTCTGAACCAACACGTCTTCCCGAAATGTCAACGGAATTCCACTTCAAAAGTCTGAAGGGCACCAAGACCGCACTGCTCACCCAGCTCTTGCTGCTGGAGCGCAAAGTCACAAAACACCAGTTGGTGATCCACCACCGTCTCTTCCTGTGTTATTACAACGTGAACTTAATTTTGGGGAACGAACCCGACATGGGCAACATCTGTAAGCCTTAGGCTTAACCCGACCCTTCTCAGGATCATAATGCAGCTACTGGCTGAGTGACAAGCCAGTGCCAGCTGGCGTTTGGCTACGTGGTGTGGGCCTCTCAACTCTTTGATAGGCAAAGAAAAAGTTGATATTACCATGAAAACCCAGATAAGGCTCTTAAAAAAAAAAAGTGGATCAAGTCAGGATCTCTAGGCCAGGAGGGATATTACGCCTCCATTTCCTCCTCCGGAAGAGTTCCTTATCTGCAGCAGTTTGGAACAAGGTAAAGGTGTTGTTCAAAGAAAGAAACAAGTGGAAGGCAGCTTAGGGCTGGCGGAGCGCCAAGACGACCAAAGGGGAACTCACGTGCCTCCATTTCTCCGAGAAGCACGTGGCAGCATCAGGGACGGATGCAAAGAAGTTACTGCCACGCGCACCCCCGAGGAGCAGCGCTGGGACACTTCTTTCTGGTCAGCTGTCCTGGACACTCTGCAGATAAGGGCCCCTTGGGTTTTCCTTAAGTGAAAGGAGGTGTCAGGAGACAAGCACGGAGCTTGTGGCGGGCTGTCCACGGGACCACAGCGTGCGCGTGACAGCCTGGGGTGGCCCGGGCAGGCTGTACGGGCTGCCTGCCGCTACCATGGGCAAGGCCCTAAATGTGCCCAGCAGCGACGGCACACAAGTCCTGCCACTTCTCCCCATAAAGCCCACCATTGATTAAACTTCCCGGGAAGTCGCTTGGTTTTATCGAGAAATTATCACCCAGGAGTTAGGGGAGTAACTCTCCCTTGCTAAAGAACACGAACGAGGCAGCGCAGAATCAACGTGAGCAATTTCGCTGCTTTCTTAATAATAATAAAAAAATGCCCCTTAAAGCAGATTTTTTCGGAAGCATTTGTTCTCCTTGTGTGTGTCTGATTTATATTTAGGAAACATGTTGTGACATTATTTGAACTAATTTGCTGGATATTATTCAACAGTCACTGTTAACGCTCTCTGGTGTGCCAACAAGCCAAATAAAAAGGATGATTATAACCTTCTTAATGACTTCAACTTTATGTCAATTAAAATTTGAGTAAGTTGGATGAGGACTCTGACATGCTGAGCAAAAAGAATACAGGAAAAGACAGACAAAGACACAGAGGGAGAAATTAAAAATGCATTAACCTTGCACACACGCACACAGAGTCACAAAATGCCTTTCACGGCAAGACCTGAGAACAGTTCTCTAACTGTTCCTTACGTTTCTCAGAAGCCTTGATAACAACCAGGATTTGCCCGGTATCCCCTTCTCCCTGTAATTTACTAGCTTTGGTAGGTCTGGTTCAATGCACTCTCGGCAGCTGGGGAGGTTTTATTAACTCCTTCAGGTTAGCAGGCTAATTGATGCAATTTAATCAATTCTCCCAATAGCTACCAATTAGCCAACACAATATTCCCAGATGCAATCTGTCACTCATTTAACAAAAGTCCTGCCTGACTGGGGTTGTGGAAAGGCAGAGTCTAGGTGCCAGAGCAGAGCATTGGCCAGCCAGACCGCGGCAGCCCCGCCTCTCAGGTGCTTGGGGCCCCTGGGGGTGCCTGGGACCTGGGGCAAGGCTACGAAGGCCAAGAAAAGGGGGCGTGAGAGGAGAAATGAGTGCAACGTGGACAGAGACCTGAACAAAACCACCTAGGAAGTGTCCCGGTTCAGGCTGGACACATCAGTGCCTTCTGGGATGGAGTTCGTGTCATTAGAGACTCCAATTAAATAAGGAAGAGCACCAGAAGCAGAAGACATGCCTGATTGCAGAATGCATAATTTATTAGCAGTTTTAGTCATTCTCTTGAATTACCCAAAGCCAGACTCCATGTTTTCTAGAGTGAGGGTGTTGGCCAACCTATTAACGTTCAGGCGAAAACTTACGAGGATACTCACTTCAGTTCTTAAAGTGCTTCCTAAAAGTATACCTGAGGGGTTGATTTCCTGGTACCTTCCTTTCCCTAATCTTTCTCTTGAATCTGATTTGTTGTCAAAGTAACAAATGAGCAGAGATCAAGCATCACGATGAATCAGTAGATTTGAGTGTGGGTCGGGGGAGAGTGGTCCCACCTCCGTCTCCAGCTGTCCCCTGCCAGCCAGGGCACCGCCTGGAGGCAAAGCTTTTGGGCCACTTGACCTTTCCTTTGGCATCTGGCTTCCTATTTGCTGATATTTTTTGTAATTTTGAGGTCTACGTCTGTGCTCTTGAAAAAAGTTAACACTCCTAATTCACTTTAGAATCAGTTTTAAGTATTTTTAAATGAACTAAGCTGTGAAAATATCTTTTTTTTTTTTTTTTTTTTGCTTTTTGGGTCACACCCGGCAATACTCAGGGGTTACTCCTGGCTCTTTGCTCAGGAATTACTCCTGGCGGTGCTCAGAGGACCATATGGGATGCCGGGGATCGAACCTGGGTCGGCCGCATGCAAGGCAAACGCCCTACCCACTGCTCTATCACTCTGGCTCCCAAATATCTATTTTAAAATCACCAGATGAAGAAGATAACCAAGAAGAAATAGATGTTCTCAAAGCTAAAATGCAAAAAGAAATTAAAGAAAAGAAAAGCCACATTTCTTTCAAGTGGGAAGCTTAGAACAGGCCGATGCTTCGAAGTTCTATCCCTATGCTTGGAGGCAAGAGCACCTGAGGGTCTCCTGCAGAATAAGGCCGGTTGACAATGTTGCCTGCGGCGATACTGGAGCAGAAGCCGAGGCTGAGAGCTGGAGCTCTGCCCAGAGCACCTCAATTCTCGCGGGACTCTCTCAGCCCAAGTTCACAGCCATCCCCTCTGCCGGCCACATTCGTCTGAAACAGCAGAGCGGGGATGAGTCCGAGGTGGCGGCCCGGTCCTTTTCCCTTGTTTTCTTCTTTTCTTCCCTGTCTAAGAGCCTGCGTTCCCAGGAGGCACTGCAGCGACCCCGCTGGCTTTCTCTCTGGTTCCTGTGCCGTTACATTTAATTTGTGTGCTTTTATAACTTTGCACTTACGCCCACAGGCTTCTGAACAATGAGCATCCATTCAATAAATCCCAGAAATAAATGACTTGATGATTGTAAGTGCTTTGAACTCGATGGACAGAGGCTCGACGTAAGTAATACAATAGTTAGGAGTACCAGGATAAAAGGTTGAAAAGAAACACGCCTCTTTCAGAAGACACACGCCAATTGCCACCCTTTGTTGCACAGTGCTCGTTTTCCTCAGACGTACTCTTGCGCTCGGTGGGTTTTTTTTTTAGAACAAAATGACAAACATTTGTTAAGCCAGAAAGAAAAAACCCATACATTTATTCAGCAGCTTATGAGAACGGCTTCCTTTGAAGCAAGGATGGGTGGTGCGTATAAAGCACACTGCAGAGTGGAAGCGGCCTTTAAGGGCTCCTGCAAGGCGCAGTGAGATGAGACACTGTAGTCTGCAGCCCCTGTCCTGAAGTTGCGGGATACACTCGTCTTTCACTTGCTTTAATAAGCATAATTTAACTGAAAATCCGACAGACGCAGAAAGAGGATCAGGATATTTATAACTGATATTTGTATTTTTATGTAGCTGAATAGGCTCAACGACAAAGCCGATTACTGTGAGTTGTCAGGTAGTGACTACAAACTAGCATTTCAAACAAACATGTGCTACCAATGTTTAGCACTGGACAGATTCTAAGGCCAGAAAGGCGACACAGGAGCGTGGAGATCGGGAGACGGAGATAATTTCTTTTCTTCCCCTGGAATTTATTTAATCCCGCAGAGACTCTTCTCCTTATGCTATTCAAACCAGGCCGAGGGGCTTGGGAGCGATGGCTTCCCCACTCATTCCCAGACTCCCAGCTGTGGAGAGACATTTCTCCCTCTCCAGGTCCTGCTGGCCTGCCCCAGGTGCCCAGGGCTTCAGACACTCCCCCAGGCTGCCATGCCCCTCCTCTCCCTCCTTCCGAAAGGCTGGGGGCCCTCCGCGCCGGGCCACGCCCCTCCCCTCCCAAGCAGAGTTCTCATGTGCTATCACCCAGGGCACCACGCTGAGGATGCAATTTAGGTCTCTGGACCCAAGAGTGCAGGCTCCAGTCTGAGCTCCAAGCCACATCTCCCATGATTCCCTGATTTGCTGTTGTGCCTGGGCTCTCTGTGTGTGTGTGTGTGTGTGTGTGTTTGTAGCGCAAGGCACTGTTTGCCATTCGTGCGCACTCTGGTAGCAGTGCTCACCAGGGTCGACACTCCCACCTTGGGTGCTCACACATCATTAGCTGGTGCTCACTGGACATTGCAGACACTGCACTGAGGATTACACTCTGCACTGTGGAGGGGCTGTACAGGGCACATGTGGGCAGCATCAGGGATCAAACTCATGGGCCTCCAGCTTGCAAGCCAGCATTCTGGGCTCAGCCATTCCTGGGTCCTCGCCACTGGTTTTAAAAAAAAAATAGCCTCTCCGTCTCAACTCTTTTTTTCTTGGGCCATACCCAGCAGTGCTCAGGGCTTACACCTGGCTCTGCACTCAGGAATTACTCCTCGTGGTGCTCGGGGGACCATAGGGGATGCTGAGGATCGAACCCAGGTCGGTTGTGTGCAAGGCAAACGCTCTCCTGCTGTACTATGGCTCCGGCCCTGGGTCTCAACTCTTACCTTGCTGAATCAGTCTTTTTTTTTTTTTTTTTTTTTTTTTGCTTTTTTTTGGGTTGGGGGTCACACCTGGCAATACTCAGGGGTTTCTCCTGGCTCTTCGCTCACGGCAACTCCTGGTGGTGCTCAGGGGACCATATGGGATGCCGGGGATCAAACCCAGGTCGGCTGTATGCAAGGCAAACACCCTACCCACTGGGCTATCACTTGGGCCCTGAATCAGTCTTACATATACATTACTTTCTTTTTCAAAGTAAACTCCAGACCAGTGACTTTCTTGTTCAAAACCTTCAATGACTCTCCCACGCTTTGGACGCTAAATAACCCAACGCCTTATGAAGTGCTACCCCACGGCCTAACCCGCCCACTCAGCACCAGAACCTTGTCCCTCCACACACTCACACACCCCTGCGCCCTTACAGTTTCGAGCCAACAGAACTCTGTTCTGCATCAGGGTTCTGCATATCTTGTCTCAAAAACCTTGGAAACTAGTGATAGAGTTACATAATTACAAAAAGAAGCTATTTAAAAACAAGTTATAAATAATAAAAATAGCACTGTGATTTTTTTCTTTTTAAAGACATGGAAATGAAAATTCTAAGATTAAGTAAATTCCTTACTGTGAGAAGCAGTTAAGTTCGAATTCAGGTATTTCTCACTGCAAGTCTTTGCTCATGACTGGGGAACCATAGCTCAAACATGTGAAATGACTTAGCAGTATGTAATAAGGATTAGTAAGACAGGACACAATAAAAACATGAACTCTTCCCTCTTTCTGGGGGAACAAGGCCGTGTAGGCTATTACTCACACACTGAGAATCCAAGTGTCAACAATACATTCGTTTTTGAGTCCCTGTGGTTCCCCTTCTGTGATACTAATGTCTGGCGGCTGTCTTGAAGCATGGGATAAGTTCTGGAAAGCTCCACAGAGAGTCTAGTGTTGCAGAACTCATCAGCAATAACGGCACAGACATAATGAGAGAAACGTCATGTGGAGCTCAAGCATTCAGGACAGCAAGAAAAATTAAAAAAAAAAAAAAAAAGAAAGCAGATTCCAGAAATTTTTTTTTTCTTTTGCATCACACCCCACAATGCTCAGGAGTCACTCCTGGCTCTGCACTCAGGGGACCATATGGGATGCTGAGGATTGAACCTGGGTCAGCCGTGTGCAAGGCAAATGCCCTACCCGCTGTACTATCACTCCAGCCCCAGAATCAGGTTTTTTAACCAATTTTATTTGCTTTTGTTGGGAGCCATGCCCAGCAGTGCTCAGGACTTCCTCCTGGCTCTGAGCTCAGGGATTACTCAGGGGTGATACAGGGACTGAACCCGGGCCAGGTGCGTGCGCGTGCAGGTGAGGATCTAGCTGCTGGGTCACTGATCAACCCCTGCCCCCACCCCACCCATGGGGATCTGAAGAGGCGTCTCCATTTCTAGGGAGGGCTCAGTATTTCTGTAAGCACAGACCTGGTCTCTGCTGAATGCGACTCTTTAGCGGTAGAGACACGCTTTATTGGCATCTGGTGTCTGACATGTTCTTTTTTGGTTGTGGAATTTTCACATTACTAGAAACAGAGCTAGTTCATGGTGGACGTGACTCTTTTACCTTCAACTAGTTCCCTTCTTCTACCGTGGACAAGGAGCTGAGACAAGCAGGCAAGATGCCGGGATATGGGAGAGCATAAAGCCTAAAAGCGGCATCAGCAGTAGCTGGCTGCATGTTCAGGTGAAGGTCGCCCAGAAAGGACAGATGGCAGAGTCTGTCTTACCTCCTGGGCCTGCATAACGGTCATCAGACTTGAATGCAAGCAATCCTATTTGATAACAGCCATCGTCTACTGAAAACCTACTACAATCATGGCATCGTGCCAAGAATGTTGCGTGTCTAACGACTCGTATTCCGCCCAATTCCACCGAGGAGACAGTGGAATCCTGATTTCAGATGTGACATGACTGAGAAGAATGACCACTTTCTGCCACTTAGGCGGTGGAAGCTGCTGTGGTAGTAACAGTGGTCAGTAACACATTTACACAGGGCTGGAGAGACAGTACAGTGGGCAGGACGCTTGTCCTGCACGTGGCCAAGTTCAATCCCCATGTGGGTCCCCTGAGCCCCGCCAAGAGTGATCTCTGAGCTGAGAACCAGGAGTAAGCCCTGAACACTGCCAGGTGTGGCCCCAAAATAAAACAACAAAAATACATTTACACAGCATTTTATATACCAAATGCTAAATATTGCCCTAAGTGTTTTCTAAAGCACCATCTTATTTAATTTATCACGATGATCCCACAGACAAGGTATGATTGCCTTAATTTTTTCTTTTTTTTTTTTTCTTTTTGGGTCACACCTGGTAATGCTCGGGGTTACTCCTGGCTCTGCACTCAGATTTACTCCCTGGCGGTGCTCCGAGGACCATATGGGATGCCGGGAATCAAACCGGGTTAGCCACGTGCAAGGCAAATGCCCTGACCGCTGTGCTATCGCTCTAGCCCCTAATTTTCTTTTAGTTTTTGTTTTTCTGGCTACACCTAGCAGTGCTCAGGACTTACCCCTGGCTCTGTGCTCGGGGATCGCTCCTGGTGGTGCTTGGGGGGTCAAATAGGTGCGGGGATGGAACCCGGAGTCAGTGTTGTGCAAGGCAAGTACTTTGTCCTGCACTATCTCTCTGGCCCCTGCCTTTAATGACTAAAGGCCTGAGCTAAGGCCTAGGCTACATGAAGGTTAAATCTCCCCCCACCCCCAAAGGCTCATATTTGCTTTTAGAGAGGGAAATGTGGCAAAATACACCAAACATAAAAATTTGCCATCTTGGAACGGAGAGACAGGACAAGGTGCTTGTCCTGCAAGTGGCCAAGCTGGGTTGGAGCCCAGGCCACTGCATATGGTTCCCTGAGCATGGCCAGGGGTCACTCTTGAGTACAGAGACCGGAACAGCCCTTGAGCAATGCTGGGTGTGATCCAAAAGCCTTCTCCCTCTCTTTCTCTCCTATAATGTCATTTTCAAACATAAAAATAGCAATGATCAAGTATCTAGTCGGTGTTCAGCATCTCAGTAGGTACAAAATGTTTTGTTTCAAAAGCACTTTGATGAGGTTCCAAATAAAGTCAACACAGTGAAATTGCTTTTTATTAAAATCATGTTTCTAAGAGCCAGAGGACAAACATCTCTGAATGCAGCAGTTATGTGTACCTAGGTCGAGAAATCAACATGATGAACAACCTAAAACCTGAGCTGCGCAGGAGGAAGAGAGCAGCATAGAATGCCTTCAAAGGCATCGAAGAAATAGCTAAAAGGACAAAGAACCTCCGGCTCCAGGCACATCTCTTGACTCCACCATTCTCCCTGCATTATCATACGCCTCAGAGACCTGGGCCCCTAAGAAAGCAGGATGAGAATGCTATTCGGGTCTCCCCAGAGAGGAATCGAAAGAGCTATGCTTGGAATATCATGCCTCACTCAAGTGAGAGAAGAAATCCGGAGTTCTGACCTCCGTCGCTATTTCAGAATCAGGGACGCTGTCTCGCCTGCCAAGACATCGAAAATCAGATGGGCTGGACATGTAATGCGATTTGGAGACAACCGCTGGACTAGAGTCATTACCGACTGGATCCCACGGGATGTCAAAAGATCACGTGGCTGCCCACCCACAAGATGGTCAGACTTCCTTGTCAAGACCCTGAAGGAACGATTTGAGGCTCTTTGTATTCCTGAATCAACCAGATGCCATTGGGCTACACTGGCACGTGATAGGGTCCAATGGAAATGTTACTGGCGCCTGCTCGAGCAAATCAATGAATAACAGGATTCAAGTGAAGTGATCAAGAGCCAGAGGATGGTTAGATATCGCAGTCAGGACACATGCCTACCATGTGGCTACCTGGGGTCAATCCTCGTAGCCTCCAAGCACGTCAGTGGCGCCCTGGAGGACCCCAGCAGCACTACAGAGTGCACAGTGCCGCATCCTCAAGACTCTCACTGTACTTACCTTAAGTACTTTCTTCTTTTTCATTGTAATTCATCAGTCATAAGACAAGTGATTTGTCCTATATTGTTCTATATGATTCCTGCAATTTTAGATGGTGGTGGTTCATGTTCTATTCCAGATATTTACAGGCACTGGTACCTAAAGTTAGAGGCGTCATCAGATTAGAGGGGGTGTGTGTGTGTGTGTGTGTGTGTGTACGTGCGCCGCGCATGAGCAAAACAACTTCCTAATGGTGGCTGTTCTATAGCAAGAGGCCCACAGAGTCTGGCTATCTTCCTTCACGCTCTATTGGTGAAGTTCGCAAACATGCTCTCCTGCTGGTTCCCACTTACTGCACTTAATTCTCTGAAAAGGAAGATCCTCCTGTGTGCTACTTTGTTACTCATATGACCACTTTCTAGCAAGGCAGGGTAAATTCTTGTTCCCTTTAGTGAAAATCTGTGCTGATTACTGGGCTGGTCACTGTTTGTATGAGTTCAAAGGCCAGGAGTACAAATAGAAATCTACGCGTACTGAAAACACAAAAGCTAAAACACCAACGTGAGCCCACACAGGCTTTTATTTCAACTCAAGATCAAAGGGTAGCTTCTATTTTACATCTTCATATACTATTCCCACTGCCATGAACTGGGGTTCCCCAAGGCAAAAGGGTAAACTGAATGGGGAAAAAATCACAATTACTCATTTGTTATAAACACCTGCACTTTGAAATATGACTACAAAGCTCCAATGAGAATAAGATTAGTAGAAAGCTTTATTCCATTTCTTCAGGCTGTGTCTGTAAGGCATTGCCTGTGAGAGATGAAAGTCATGTAGGGCTGGGCCAGTGACAGCAGCAGCGAGGGAGCTTGCCTTGCACACAGCTGACCCAGGTTCGATCCCCAGAACCCCATATGGTCCCCTGAGTCCACAGGAGTGATCCCTGAGTGCAGAGCCAGAAGCAAGCCTGACACCCCTGGGCGGGTCCCCTTCCTCCCGCAAATGGTCCCATGTATGTTTGGTTATGCTACCGATCAGACCTGTTACTTTGAATGTATTCAAATTATATTCACTATGGCGTTTATATTGAACGAGCTTTTGAGGTTGCTCTTCATTTTATGACTTATCCATGGTACATGCGTGATCACTTGCATTCATTGCAGTGGAGGCCTGTGGTCCGGGGGCTCACTTGCTGTGGTGCTGAGGACGACACCGTGGGGCTAGGAACTGTGGCCAGTGAGGTGGGGCAGAAAGGCTTCAAACTCGTGGCCTCAAGGGCCTACCACCGACTCTCCTGCCTGGACCTTATGAGAGTCCCCACTTCCTTTTCTCCCATGTCCCACTAGTTCACTACAATAAGCAGTAAAGAAATCAGAGGATTGTCTTCAATGAGTTCCCCCCTATTCTCTCCAAGCAGGTCCTAGAGTGACACCCTGTAGCTCCCAGTAAGGCACAAGGCAAAAGGCAGGTCCTGGGTGACACCCTGTAACCCGGAAGGCCAGGCAACGGCAGGTCCTGGAGCGACACCCTGAGCCCCTGGTAAGGCACAGGCAAACAGGCAGGTCCTGGGGACAGGCCTGTAGCTCCGGAAGCACAGGCAAACAGGCAGGTCCTGGAGTGACACCCTGGAACTCCCGGTAAGGCACAAGGCAAACAGGCAGGTCCTGGAGTGACAGGCCCTGTAGCTCCCGGTAAGGCACAGGCAAACAGGCAGGTCCTGGAGTGACACCCTGGAGCTCCCGGTAAGGCACAGGCAAACAGGCAGGTCCTGGAGTGATACCCTGGAGCTCCTGGTAAGGCACAAGGCAAACAGGCAGGTCCTGGAGTGACACCCTGTAGCTCCCGTTAAGGCACAAGGCAAACAGGAAGCTGATCCTGCTATTTCCACGTTCCCCCTCCGCTCCCTCTCCGTAACCTCAGAGTTGTGCCGTACCTGTGCTGTCGGTATTGTGCCCTTCACGTATTATTCATTCTATTACATCTTCTGGGGGTGGGGGAGCGGGAGAAACACATAGTCTAGGATGCGCAGGGGTTACTCCTGGCTCTGTGCTCAGGAATCACTCCTGGCGGTGCTTAGGGGATGGCTGGGGATCAAAGCTGGGTTGGCTGTGCGCAAGGCAAGTGCCCTCTCCACTGTGCTATCCCACAGCCCCTCTGTTACATCTTCGGGACATGGTTTAGTGGCAGTTCTACACGCGAGACAACAGAATGTCCATCATTCATCTCGCATTTGTGCCGCTCCCGTTGTTTGTGGCTGTCTCCAGTACACAGGATGGGAAATCTATGATTCATGGACCAAATGATGTCTGTGGCCTATTTTTATATGACTTTTGAGCTAAAAAATAATTTTTACACTTCTAAAGGGTTGAAAAACACACACCAAGATATGAATCTCAAACACTATGCAATTGATAGCACATGACTATGAAGTCTAAAACACCGTCACCTGCGGCCAGGCATAGGGCGAGTGGATGAGTACTTGCTTTGTGAGTCCCGGCCTGCGTCTGGTCCCTGACTTGGACAGCCCCGCCCATAGGGCTTCGGTGGGGCTCCCAGGCTGCCTCCAGGTATTGCTGGCACTGTCAGGAGTTGGCCCCCACCCCCACCCCACCAAGCCGTTGAGAAAGAAATAACCATACAGCTGTGTACGGAAAGCCTTTGCTAGCCCCGGTTCCAAGCAGAGTTCTTGGGGAGGGACAAAGTCCCCGATTTTCTGGATTTCCTGACAGTCGGCTACACCTGGCAGCTCAGTTTGGTGAGGCATAAAGTCCATGGCCCTCAGACATGTTGCCTGGGGAACCAAATGTTCATTGAGGACCGCTGCCAAAAGCACGTGGACAGTCTGGGTGGCCGCAGCGGTGACCCGGTCTTTCTCGGCAGATGTACCTTCATACTTGCTCTCTCACTGCACGAGGATGTTTGCTGGTATTTATTATACTGAGTCGGTTTTCCAAGGCAGATGGTAGGTTTTTCGCTTTTCCTTTCTTTTCCTTTTCTGCCTAGAGGAACTAAAGCCAGGGCTCATACCTGCCTAGCATGTGCTCCAGCGGGGGCCCTTGTCTACACATCTGCCCACTCAAGGTGTCGTTTTAAATCATTTTCTTCTTAATCTTAGCAAAGTTCTCCTGAAGTACAGTTTTTAGTACGTTTTTCCCCATTTTGGGCCAGGGACTCCTTTTTTTTTTTTAACATATGTTGAGTCTTTACATATCTCCTTTAATTATGTTTAATGTCTTCTTCTTTTTGCTTCTAAGTTTTTCTTTCTTTTTTATCTTTAAACATTTAAGACATTATCTTTATTTACTACTTTCTGCCGGGTGTTTTAATTTCTAATCTTTTGAAACAAATTTTATCTGCTTGAGTTTTTGTAATTGATTTTATTTTGCTATATCTTGCAACATTAATGTATTTCAGTGGCGAAAACGATCTAATAGTCTATCTCTTACTCATTATGCTTTCACGGTCACTACAGATATTGGTCTTTTATTTTTCCTCTTCTACTTCTGCATCAGATTTGCCTGTGGTTTTCCTCTTTTCTGCATCCCTCTCCCAACTCTTCTGTTCATTTGTGCCTGAAGCTCTTTTTTCCCGAGTCTGCTCAGGCAGAAGAGCCTGGTAAAAGGGGCTCTGGTGGGAACTAGCCCACCTATTTCGTTTCTGCCAAGTGTGGATGACAGCTTTATACTTTCCGGCATAGCTTTGTCCTGTCGTTTTGGTTTTAGGGCCACACCCAGCAATGCTTAGGGCTTACTCCTGGCTTTGCACTCAGGGATTGCTCCTGGCGAGGCTTAGGGGACCATGCAGGGTGTCAGGGATTGAACCCGGGTTGGCCATGTGCAAGGTGAGCGCCCCACCCCATGCACCATGGCTCCGGCCCTTTCTGGGATACCCCAGCTCTGCTCTCCAGCGCTTTTGGTTTGTTTTGCCAGAGCTGGGAGTGCTCAGGGGTCCCTTCGGCCTTTTATGAGCCTCTTCCCACTAGCCTCCCTCCCTAACTCTGTGGGCCCTACTTCTAGAAGCTTCACCTCAGGGTGGGGCTCGGCGCTGCAGCAGATGTTACCGCCCATGAAGCCCAGAGGAAGTGAGACCAGGCAGGACCCCCCCCCCCCAGGGAAGTGAGACCAGGCAGGACCCCCCCCCTGGAGTCTGTCATGTCCCGCTTCCTCCCGCTTGCCCAGACAGACCCTACGAGCACGTTGCAGCTCCGGGAGTTTCCACCCGCCCTCTGGTAGCTGGGGTCACGTGGCGACCTTGTCATCTGCACTGCTGGCAATACGGTGTCTGCCGAAAAGCTCCATCTGCGCTCTATCCCTGGAGCTGCAAAGTGCTCGTGGGTCCGTCGGAGCAGCGGGAGGAAGTGAGATGCGGTGGAGCCCCGCCTGGTCTCACTTCCTCAGGAATTCATGGGCTTCTGGACTTCATGGGGATGACAGGACACTTAAGGGCTTTTTTTTCTCTCTTTTTGACTCCCCACCTGGCAATGTTCAGGGCTTACTCCTGGCTCTTCACTCAGGAATCACTCCTGGCTGTGTTCAGGGGACCATATGGGATGCCGGGGACTGAACCAGGGTCAGCCACTTGCAAGGCAAACGCCCTACCCACTGTGCTATCACTCCAGCCCCCATTTAAGGGCTTTCTAGCAGGCCCTTCCGAAACTTCTCACTTACACTGCCGCCGCTCCCAGGTACTTGCTTCTCATTACAGGCCTTCCACCCCGTGAGACTTCGATGAAAAAACACTCAAAACTTTTAAGAGGCCTTAGGAGGAGCCCTTTACGCACAGCACTCTAGAAAACAGGTCGATATTTTTCTTATCTGAATGCATACTTGTGTATGTGTAAATATGTATAGTCTATATATACTCTCTGCTATCTATAA
The DNA here is from genome assembly GCA_021461705.1 of Cryptotis parvus. Lineage (NCBI taxonomy): Eukaryota > Metazoa > Chordata > Mammalia > Eulipotyphla > Soricidae > Cryptotis > Cryptotis parvus. The sequence continues at coordinate 73,169 of JAJIBD010009850.1, forward strand.
ATGTCTGTCTCAAATCCTTCAAAACAGATACGCAGGCTGGAGAGAAAGCGCACAGCACTTGCTTTGCATGCAGCTGACTCTGTTTCCATCCCCCGACACCACAGAGGGTCCCCTGAACCCCACTAGGAGTGACCCCTGAGCACAGAGCCAGGAACGGCCTGAACACAGCTGGGTTTGGCCCACACTACCCCCCCACCCGCACCCCCCCCCCCGCCCACAAGGGCACAAGGCCTTGAATTGTTTCTGTATTCCATACCGAGGCTTATGCAGGTTCACATCCCCGACACCCTGTTCACTCCAGACTCCAGAATGAGGCTCCGAGGGTGTGGCTGGAGAGAGTGGAACTCCCCTGCAGCAATTCCTACATCCTTTTCTATTCACCCGCTGTATTCTCATTGGAAATACACAAACAGAAAAAATGTTAAGGAAATCTCCCCCGCACCCCCCTGCCAAAAAAACCCTACTTTAATATATGTTTTTCAAGGTAAGCGGTATCAAGAGTAAGAATGGTCAAAAAAGCTCTTCTTCAGGTGAACAGCAAATGTAATATGGTTCAAAAACAGAACTCAGGGGCAGAAGTGATAGGACGAGCGAGACAGGGCACTTGCCTGGTTCGGACTCCCCTCTCGTCAGAGCTCCACTCAGCTGAAGAGCTGATCACAGCCCGGCTCATCAGAGACCCACCAGGCAGCAGTCTTTTTCAAGCCCAGCCCAGGTATGCTGCTCCAGAGACTCACATACACAGGGCAGAGCTGCTACTGGCTCTCCCTGCGCCCAGCTGATCATGATGCGCCCAAGAGGGTGCTAGCCCTGGCTTGTCACCCTAGCAGAGCCTCGCAAGAAGCCAGAGGAACACCCATACTATGAGTGCCACCATTTTCCACATCTGGACTCCCCTCTCCTCAGAGCTCCACCCAGCAGAAGAGCTGATCACTAGCCTGGCTCGTGCAGCCACAAAGTGGCCGCATGGTTCATCAATAAATGCTCAAGATTAGAGGCTACTACAAGAGTATCCTACCCGCATGGCAGAGCCTGGCAAGCTACCCATGTCGTATTTGATATGTCAAATACCAGTAACAATTACAGACCTCATTCCCATGACCTAATGGAATGGTTTGAGGCTCTTCATGTTTCTGGAGCGAGCAGATGCCCCTGGGCTACACTAACATGTGACAGGACGTATGAAGATGTTACTGGTGCCCCACTCGAAGCAAATCAATGATCAACGGGAAGACAAGTGATAACAAGTGATCCCACATGGTCCCTTAAACCCCACCAGGAGTGAACCCTGATTGCAGAGCCAGGAGTAAGTCCTGGGCATTGCTGGGCGTAGCCCCCCAAACTAAAGAACAAACAAACAGCAACAAAGCCTGAGCTCGGAGGCTGGGGAGACCGGAGGGCGGGGTTAAGACACTTGCCTTGCAGGCAAGCGCAAGGCCAGTTTGGTTCTGAGCCCTTCCAGGAGTGACTGATCCCTTGGCCCAAAGCCCAGAATAGGTCCTGAGCACTGCTGGGTATGGGCTAACCAGCCACCTCCACCCCAAAGCCAGCCCCCAGAGGATGAGTGCAGTGGCTTTGAGTGGCCTTGGAGGCCCACGGTCAGCAGTTCAACACTGCCCGTGAACCCAGCATGAGCCCAGCGCTGCACCGAGCAGGACAGCTCTGCTCCCCGCAATCCCGGGCACGACAGGCACTTGTGTGTGAGCACTACTAAAGGGTTGTGCTCCCCAGGGAGCACTAAAACCCTAAAAATTGTGTGAGCACCGCAGCCAGGAAGTTAGGTTCCCGGCACTCGAGCATGAGCAGGTACCCAGTTAAAGGGGTCCCAACCCAGGGGAGAGCACGGCCAACAAGGTACATGCACCCAGCCGGGAGTGTGACCCTCAGTCACCACAACTACAGAGGGAAGGGGGAAGAGAAAGGGGAGCTGCTTTCTACCACGTTTTTGGGTCAGCTTTCTAGGCCCAAAAAGATACTGATAAAATCGGAGCCAGGTCATCCTCCTAGATACAGAACCTTGTCGGGTACAAGCTCTGCACTCCCGGGTTCAGCTTGCCGGGACACATTTCTGGCGGCTTCCCGTGGCAGGAAAAGTGTCTAAATGCACAACAAGGGCTTACTTCCCTGCGGGGAAGGAGCAAGGGGTTCCCAACACAATGTGGAGAGCTGGTCAGCAGGCTCTGCCTTCTGGTGACTGGTGTGGTCGCTGAGCAGAGTGTGGTGAGACGGAACCCTCCCAATGGGCTGCAGACCGGAAAGGCTGGGCTCTAAACTGGTCACTGCACTGCTGCCATATGTTTAAGGCACTGTCCCCAATAAAACACATGTGGCTGTTGCTCTGATGGGAATCAAAAGTAGGGAAACAACTTTGTCAAGAACAGACGAAACCTGGTTGCCAAAAGCCTGTTGAGCCTGCGCCGCAGGTCCCTAAGAGGAGGCACAAACTCGGACACTGTCATTCTCAGCGAGCCACCACACAGGAAGGCAGAAGGGACGTGACTCTGAGCCGCATCACACTGTCCGCCTGACCTCAGTCCGGACACCTCGGCCAGAGCTCACAGGTGACTCCAAAGCAGGAAAATAATTTATTGTGCCTGTACTGTTATTAAATAAACATACTGAGTAATTTCATTTCTGTGGTAAAGAGCCACTTTTAAGGACAGAACATTTCGTATATGTCAGAGTCCAAAAATGAACTGCCCTGTAGTATTAAATCAGGAAACTCAATCAGGGAACACGCCCATCGCGGAAGCACCCTCGTCATCGTCGAAGGACAAATTAACCTGCCTTACTAGAGTGCACAGTGTACCACGCCTCACAACTGAGCTCCAAGTTCAGTCACAGAAGTTCAAATAACCTGTGAACAAATTGGGGGGTGTGTGTGGGGGAAACGTGGGCTTAGGTTTACCTTTGTGCCAGCGAGATCATCTGATAAGCCCTGGGATCTCAAGAAGCTCTAATGGTTTCACAGTCACTTTCCACATTCACAAATATTCTTATGAGGAAGCTTATTATTTTTTCATAAATTCATAAGAATGGTCAAAAAAAAGAGCTGGTTCTTGATACAATTTGTTTTCAGAAATTAAATCAACTAAGGAAAAAGTTGAATTTCCACTCTGAGTAAGGTTTCTGGTTGTTTTTTTGGGTGGGTGGGGAGGCCGAGGAGAGTCTTACTTGGAGAAACTAAAGTGCCATTTATAAAATATTTGCAGCTTTGACTATAATCAACTGTAATAATAAGATACCAGGCTCAAAAAAATTCTTTTCATTTAAGCCTCTTTTGTAATACTACTTTTTAATAACCCTCATAATAGCTGAATTAAAGGACCCCAGCAGAAATCATTCATCCCACATAAAAACAAACATTGCCTTTTCTTCTTAGCTTTGTTTTACAAGCTACATTATTTCCAGATGACGCTGGAGGGGACCATGGCTTCAAGAATTAGATGCTTAAATAGACAGCTGTTTTCTATTTGCCATGTAAATCAAGGATATATCAAAGAAATTCCTCGAGGAGCCTTCTTTTCTTCCTAACAGGAACTACAGGCTCAGGCAGAGAGAGAGAGGGAAAGGGAAAAAACAATAAAAATGTGAGCAAACAACATTTAAATAATGGTTTCTTTTTAGAGTTAAGAACATGTGGAGAATCTCAGGGGAAAAGTCTCAGTACCTTAGCCCTGCATACGAGCAGGTAAGAATATTTTCACCACGATGAGAAGAGGCAGAAAGAAATTATGATCACTAGTTTTTACGAATCTATCACAAGTTGCTACTGACTTTAACATGGCTGTTTTTTTCCTGTATTCTTTAAACTTCACTGAGAAAGTTAATTAATCATTGCCAGACTTCGATGCAAATATATCCAATTTCCTTTCAAACGCCAGAGGAAGAAACATAAAATTTAAGTATTTTTAATGACATATTTTTTAAAAATCCTTATTACCTTTCTTCATAAAAGGAGACAGGACAAGCCTTTCTTTCTAGGACAAAAAGAGAAGACCAATACTTTTTCCCTCAAATGAGGTGTGATTTTTATTTTTTAAAAGAACTGAGCAACTAAAAAAACAAAACAACAAAAAAAGCCAAGACAGAACTCTCCAGCTTAAAGATTGCTTGGCCACATTCTCAGAACATTTTTGGAACTCTCAGCTCAGAAATGCATCCAAGCCAACTTATAATATGACCAAGAAAATTGGTCTGATTAGGCTAAGGCAGGGCCTGGTTTTTAATTAGGGGTGTGTGTGTGTTTGGGGGTGTTGGGTAGGAGTGGGGTCGGAAAATTACTTACTTGCAACAGAATTTATTAATTTGAATTTTAACATCAATTGTAGCAAAGAAGAAACTAGACCTAAACAATGTGAGAC